>JADBJO010011425.1:57500-64912 GCA_016801955.1 Conus betulinus | reverse complement strand
CCTGTGTCATCAAACTTTCCGTGATGAAAAAGTATCTTTGACCTTATTTTTGCTTTTTTGTTACCTTTCACGTCTTTAAGGCTGTGTTATGCGGAGTTATTCCGATTATCCATTTTACTCTCAATAAAGCCTTTGTATTTGCACTTGATATTCTCGCACACACAAACCCACGTGTGCGCTCAACTGACACACACACACAAGCATGCGCTTGAGCGCACACGCACATATAGGCAAGTACAAACGCGCGCATGCGCGCGCACACACACACACACACACACACACACACACACCACACACACACACCCACACAAGTCCACGGACATAGTTATTGCTTTTCCCTACTATTTAACGTTCAGCAGTATTGTATTGGGCTTGTCTGTGGTTTTTCTTTCGCGACAAGATTACATCTTATGTCGAGTTCTCGCAACTGGTGAGGCATTGAACGGTTATTGCCATCGCCTCATCTTCATTCTTCAAACGACTACAAGAAAGTGAATGCCGTGATGACGATGACGATGATTATGATCATCATCATCATTACCGTCATCATCAACATCATCATCATCATCATCATCGTCGTCGTCGTCGTCGTCGTCGTCGTCGACGTCATCGTCATCATGACGATAGTGGGAGTGGCTGTCATGGTGGTGATGATATTGGTAGTGATGGTGGGATAATGATTATGATAATAACGACGACGTTTATAGTTTGCGGTTGTGGTGAAAATGATTATGATGCTGATGACGATGATCGTGGTGGTGGCAGTGAAGGTAGTGGCCATAGTGGCTGGGGGTTGATGGTGGTGGTTGTGGACTGTAATAATGATGATGATAATTAGGATGGTGGTGGTGATGCTGGCAGTTTACCTGTGACGGTGATGATCTTGATGTACCTTTTTAACCATCTTTTGGCTCTCTAACTGGGTTTTAAATAGCCATCCCACAATCGCTGGTTACATACTGTGTGACTGATTACTGCACCGTTTTTAATGTGACATGCCACTCGATGTTGACATCTGCTTAAGCTTTTGCCAGCTCCACGCCTACTTAACGGTGACATGCTACCCGATGTGGACTAGCCGCTTCAGTATCCAGCACCACCACATATTCAGGACTAAGGGATATTGGCAATTCCGCATTGCTGTAACCGCAATGTGTGTAAGGGATACTGGCAATTTGACGTCGCTGTGACCACAGTGCGTTATGCAGAAACAACATCACAAAATCTGTTTCATGTAACTCGTCTGGTCCTTGTGCTTTTCCAAAGAAACCTGCTTTCCTTTCAGAGACTGTTTTTCCACACTGCACGTAGGTGGTCTCAACATTGCCGTTTGTGTGACATTACGGACAACGTTCGGATGGGAAACAGAAATTGAGGGAATGAAGTGCGTGGGCTGGTTGTCAATGGCAGGGTAAGGGTAATGGAATGATGGCCTGGACAGAGTGATAGATGACGATGTGTTTTAAATATATGGCAAGATGTTTCTAAAAGCTAGGTCCTCAAAACTGTATGTTTGTTCGTAAATATGCAATGGCAAAAACCACTTAACCTTCCTTCTGAATTGACCTTTAAAAAACATATGATTACAATCCATAAAAACCAATACTATATTTAGGCAAATATTCAGCTACACTTTTCCTTCTAGGGTTTTGCATTTTATGAATAGTAGGACTCTGCCTGACAGTCTTTCAAAAATCAATGTTTAGTCTTCTGTATCTATCAAGACTGATTCTCAAACGCATTTTGAGTTGTCAACTGCGACTTTTCCAACTCTCTCCATATCTATCCTTCTTACTCTACCTTATCGCATTTACCCGACCATTTCCTACTGTTCTTTCCTGCTTGAAGTTGTTTCAACTGTACACACCATTGCCTATCTGGTTAGCTACGCCGCTCCACCCTGTATCCCTAGTCTGACTTACCTTTGGTCACGGAACTGTCAGCGTATTTAGCACTATCTTCTTTTGTGCCAAGGTTTTCTACCTGCATTTGAATCTCTGCGTTGGTTTTGCCTTCTGGCCTTTCTCGACAGTGTCTTCTAAGTTCTGGAGCGATGGCAATTCGGTAGAGGTGTTTGAAGTGGTCTGAATACTTTTTCCCATGGCTTCGTTTCTTTGAGTTCTGCTAACTGGCAAACAAGCTGCATATTTTCTTCTGCCTGTCCCGTCCATAATTTTCCATGTCCTAGGCAGGAGTGCCTTTTTGTTTCCTTGACCACCGCATGTACTATGCTTTGGGCACTTTCAAGTGCTCTGACATAAGCCTTTCACCTGTTCTAGCTTGTGTCTTGCCTGCATTGAAGGTAACTCGTGTATCTTTCGTGGGTCATAGGATCAACCTCATTGCTTCATTTTGAAGTATTTCTAATTTGAGAAGACTGCTCTGGGACAGTGTTGTAACCTTAAGTGTAGTAAGAGTTGTCAGCCTGAAGTGTTTTAATCCTCAGTGTTGTAAGCCTCACGTTTAACAACGGAGTAACAGTGACACATGCACTCCATTGGCTCTCATCCACATACAAGTTTGAAACCCAACAAGCCACTCTACAGGCTGACTCCATAACCCCACTCCGAAAAGTGGAGAGTGGAATGGGAGTATTGAGCAGCCTTGTATTAGACTCACATGAACATACAGCCTTGGACATGCAGCAGTTAAAGGAAATGAGAGAACAGACACACTGGCAGGCAAGGCAACAGTAAGAACTGGATTACAGACTGGCTGATCTGATGTGATAAGAAATCTACAGAATCACCTAAACAAGCCACTATACCATAGGCCATTTTTCAGATCTGAACATCGACAGGAAGTGACCGCACATCCAGACTCAAAAGAAGAGCAAGAAACATCACCAACCAAACAGATATTGGAATAAGCTCAGGCTAACAGATTGGGATCGCCTCGTGCTGGACCTGTCCAGTTGCAGACACAACCGATCAAACACATGTCAACTGAGATAAGACTCTGAGTCTCTCAGGGAACCCAGTGTGTGCTGTAGAAGTGTTCTTTCGCTCTTTAGTTTTTACGTCTGTTCACCCTTAAGTGATTTTAGATGGACGTAGAAATGTGTACGCTTGTGGGTGTCCATCGGTGGGGCTATGCAGGTCTGTAAATTGGAGAGAGGCCATAGATGAGAGTGTGCATGCGTTCGTGTGTCCGTGAGAGTGTGTGTGTGTGTGTGTGTGTGTGTGTGTGTGTGTGTGTGTGTGTGTGTGTGTGGTGTGTGTGAATACGCCCACCATGTCACCCTTTGCATCCATGCCCCGTCTGCCTCAATATGCCCACCCATGTCATGCACTTCATGCTTCTCCCCCCCCCCACCCCACCCTCCCCACCTTCTACACCAATTCGCCCACCATGACACGCCCTGTATCCATGCTCCCTCTGCCTCAATACGCCCACCCACGTAACACACTTCTTCCACCCTCTCTTCTCCAGTGCCCACCCACGTCACGACAGTCATCTGCTCCCTCTGCCTCATGCCCCAATACGCCCACCCACATCACGACAGTCATCTGCTCCCTCTGCCTCATGCCCCAATACGCCCACCCACGTCACGACAGTCATCTGCTCCCTCTGCCTCATGCCCCAATACGCCCACCCACGTCACGACAGTCATCTGCTCCCTCTGCCTCATGCCCCAATACGCCCACCCACGTCACGACAGTCATCTGCTCCCTCTGCCTCATGCCCCAATACGCCCACCCACGTCACGACAGTCATCTGCTCCCTCTGCCTCATGCCCCAATACGCCCACCCACGTCACGACAGTCATCTGCTCCCTCTGCCTCATGCCCCAATACGCCCACCCACGTCACGACAGTCATCTGCTCCCTCTGCCTCATGCCCCAATACGCCTACACACGACACGACAGTCATCTGCTCCCTCTGCCTCATGCCCCAATACGCCTACACACGACACACCCTTCATCTGCGCTCCCACACACCAAAAACAAGAAACACCATCACAATTCCAAAAGTAGACAAAATCAGTTTACATACTTGTATCTATGTCTATATCACACACACACACACACACACACACACACATGGATATATATATATATACATCTCTATACACACACACACACACACATATATATATATATATATATATATATATAATAAATTCCAAGGATATGTACTGAGCACCGTTCCAGCAACTTACAGAGCAGCTAGGTGTTACAATGACTGCAAGAAATATTGAATTATAAACAAAGCTTGCTCTTATGTCTCAGATTGTAGAAATAGGGGGGTGGTAAGCCTTCATATCTGCAGTGGTAGATGATTCTGCCTAACTGACAGTATGTGCTTGAGTGGGCGAATGGGGAATAAATGAATGCTTCTCAAAATGAACCTTCAGCAAGCTTATAGTCTCCAAAGAGGGAGACCATCTCCAATGGGGAGAAAGCTCACTAACATATAACTCCTGGTCAGATACCGGTATTTCGAAACCTGATTGTTTCTCCTCAGTGACCGCGGAAAGTGGTAATTTGACTCCTCTGCCTTTTCGGTTTTAAGAAGAATGCTATACGAGAAAAAGGCTGGTGTGCAATACCATAGTATGTTTGTTGAGTTTCAAAAAACCTAACTAAAGGTGCCACCTAAGAAGCAAAAGAAAATCATGAAAGAGCAAAACAAGCTACATTTTCTTGTGAAAAGTAGAAAATACAAAAAGATAACCTCTTAAGACACAAGTGCTGAGGGCCAGTTCTTGGAATGAATCCACAAGGGACTAATTACAATGAAACAATAAAGGAATGAAAAGAACAAGAAAAACATAATGAAACAACTTACAAGGATAGTACTAGGTTCCAGCAACTTACAGAGCAGCTAGGTGTTGCAATGACTGCAAGAAATATTGAAATTATAAAACAAAGCTTGCTCTTATGTCTCAGATTGTAGAAATAGGGATTGGTGGGGGGTGTAAGCCTTCATATCTGCAGTGGTAGGTGATTCTGCCTAACTGACAGTATGTGCTTGAGTGGGTGAATGGGAATAGATGAATGCATCTCAAAATGAACCTTCAGCAAGCTTACAGTCTCCAAAGAGGGAGACCATCTCCAATGGGGAGAAAGCTCACTAACATATAACTCCTGGTCAGATACCGGTATTATATAACTCCTGGTCAGATACCGGTATTTCGAAACCTGATTGTTTCTCCTCAGTGACCGCGGAAAGTGGTAATTTGACTCCTCTGCCTTTTCGGTTTAAGAAGAATGCTATACGAGAAAAAAAGCTGGTGTGCAATACCATAGTATGTTTGTTGAGTTTTCAAAAAAACTAACTAAAAGGTGCCACCTAAGAGGCAAAAGAAAATCATGAAAGAGCAAAACAAGCTACATTTTCTTGTGAAAAGTAGAAAATACAAAAAGATAACCTCTTAAGACACAAGTGCTGAGGGCCAGTTCTTGGAATGAATCTGCAAGGGACTAATTACAATGAAACAATAAATTCCAAGGATAAGTACCGAGCACCATTCCAGCAACTTACAGAGCAGCTAGGTGTTGCAATGACTGCAAGAAATATTGAATTATAAACAAAGCTTGCTCTTATATCTCAGACTGTAGAAATAGGGGGGTGGTAAGTCTTCGTATCTGCAGTGGTAGGTGATTCTGCCTAACTGACAGTATGTGCTTGAGTGGGTGAATGGGGAATAAATAAATGCTTCTCAAATGAACCTTCAGCAAGCTTATAGTCTCCAAAGAGGGAGACCATCTCCAATGGGGAGAAAAACTCACTAACATATAACTCCTGGTCAGATACCGATATTTCGAAACCTGATTGTTTTCTCCTCAGTGACCGCGAAAAGTGGTAATTTGACTCCTCTGCCTTTTCGGTTTTAAGAAGAATGCTATACCAGAAAAAGGCTAGTGTGCAATACCATAGAATGTTTGTGAGTTTTCAAAAAAAAACTAACTAAAGGTGCCACCTAAGAAGCAAAAGAAAATCATGAAAGAACAAAACAAGCTACATTTTCTTGTGAAAAGTAGAAAATACAAAAAGATAACCTCTTAAGACACAAGTGCTGAGGGCCAGTTCTTGGAATGAATGTGCAAGGGACTTAATTACAATGAAACAATAAATTCCAAGGATAAGTACCAAGCACCATTCCAGCAACTTACAGAGCAGCTAGGTGTTGCAATGACAGCAAGAAATATTGAATTATAAACAAAGCTTGCTCTTATGTCTCAGACTGTAGAAATAGGGGGGTGGTAAGCCTTCATATCTGCAGTGGTAGGAGACTATAAGCTTGCTGAAGGTTCATTTTGAGAAGCATTTATTTGTTCCCCATTCACCCACTCAAGCACATACTGTCAGTTAGGCAGAATCACCTACCACTGCAGATATGAAGGCTTACCACCCCCTATTTCTACAGTCTGAGACATAAGAGCAAGCTTTGTTTATAATTCAATATTTCTTGCAGTCATTGCAACACCTAGCTGCTCTGTAAGTTGCTGGAACGGTGCTCGGTACTTATCCTTGGAATTTATTGTTTCATTGTAATTAGTCCCTTGCGGATTCATTCCAAGAACTGGCCCTCAGCACTTGTGTCTTAAGAGGTTATCTTTTTGTATTTTCTCTACTTTTCACAAGAAAATGTAGCTTGTTTTGCTCTTTCATGATTTTCTTTTGCTTCTTAGGTGGCACCTTTAGTTAGTTTTTTTGAAAACTCAACAAACATACTATGGTATTGCACACCAGCCTTTTCTGGTATAGCATTCTTCTTAAAACCGAAAAGGCAGAGGAGTCAAATTACCACTTTCCGCAGTCACACTGAGGAGGAAACATCAGGTTTTGAAATACCGGTATCTGACCAGAAGTTATATGTTAGTGAGCTTCTCCCCATTGGAGATGGAGACTATAAGCTTGCTTGAAAGGTTCATTTTGAAGATGTATATATATATATATATATATCCATGTGTGTGTGATATAGACATAGATACAAGTATGTAAACTGATTTTGTCTTTACTTTTGGAATTGTGATGGTGTTTCTTTTTTTTTCTGATAATGCAGATTCCTGAGGAAGCCTTGAAAAGGGCGAAAATTTGAAGAAAATAAAAGAAGGGAAGGCATTGAATGGACGACTTGTTGATTTTATATTGATCCAGTAATGGTTTTATCGTCCCAGACTCTTTCAGCTGCTGGGAGCAGTGCCAGTTTTAGCGCTGGGTTTTCTTTTATACCTGTGTATATATATGTATATTGTACAGCATTATATTGTTTGGTCAATCAGTGGGATATTGCATTTTTTTTTTTCTTTTTGGGCTGTCCCAACCTCTGCGGCACCTCAGAGGCAGTGCACACACGCCGCTCTTTCCTACACCCCGTCCACAGCCCCGCCACTTTCCTACACCCCGTCCACAGCCCCACCACAGCCTCGGCACCGACAGTCCACAGGGAGCAGTCAATGTCA
>JADBJO010011425.1:40000-42500 GCA_016801955.1 Conus betulinus | reverse complement strand
ACATTGTATTGTATCACACTGTCTTGTATTGAATTGTTCACATTGATTGTATTGTAGTGTACTGTATGTACTGTGTCACATAGTACGGTATGATTTCGTTGCGCCCCATAGTATGGTATTGTATTATATGGTCGCGTATATTGAGTCGTGTCACGTCGCACGATATCGTATTGTATGTCTTTGTATATTATTCCCTTTCATGGCATGGCATTGCAATGATTTTCATTGTTTTGCATTGTGTTCTGGCGCTTTGTATTATGCTATATTGCGGTGCATTATACTGTACTGCATTTCATTGGACGTGTCTAATCTTGTCTAATGTGGCTTGGTAGTGTGTTTTATTTTCATAAACTTAAATGCTTTAAAATGTGTTCTCTTTCATTGTATTTGTCACACCATGTTGCATTATACTGTAGTGTGTTTGTTGTCTTGCATTCTCATCAGCTTATCATCATCATCATCATCATCATCATCATCATCATCATCATCATCATCATCATCATCATCATTGTTACCCTTAGTGCTATCATTTTTTGCCGTTTATCTTGGGACCTTAGAAATGTCGTAACGAACACAGACCCCCCACCCCCCCCACCCCCCCCCCACCCTCCTGCAAGGATCCCCATCCCACCCCCGCCCTTTCACCTCAGTCATGGGCAACAAGACAGAGGTGATGTGTTCGCAGTTATGTCCTTCATGTCGGCTCTCTGAGTGAGTGTGCATCCCTTATGAAATTTCAGTGGGTCATAGGGAAGGCCTGTCTTCTCTCAGGCCATCTGAAGGGAAGGCTGTGTAACAACATAAAAAGACAAAAACAAAAATAAAACACTCGACAGCATCTGGAATCTGAGCTGAGAACCTAAGAGTATTATTTTTTTTCTAGCCGTCAATTTCTAGAAAAGTGTTTGACCACTGGGGTCAGTTAAACGGGTGCGGTGGTCTGGAAACAAAAACAAAACAAAAAAAAAAGCAAAACGAAAAAAAATTTAAAAAACAAACAGCCACAGTGGCGAAGTGGTTAGCGTCGCGGACTCCCACCTGGGAGGTCATGGGTTCGATTCCCATCAGAGCCATTTCATTTGCCCTTTTTTTCTGCCCCGACTGGCTCTTTCCCTGAGTTGATATTGCTATGGACTCCACTGAGAAGATTTTGATTACACTGCTGATTTCATCCTGTAAATGGA
Organism: Conus betulinus; assembly: GCA_016801955.1. Taxonomy (NCBI): domain Eukaryota; kingdom Metazoa; phylum Mollusca; class Gastropoda; order Neogastropoda; family Conidae; genus Conus; species Conus betulinus. The sequence continues at coordinate 41,316 of JADBJO010011425.1, read as the reverse complement.
TGTGTCTCTCAAAGAGTTGCTCAAATTTCAAGCCCAACATCTCTCAGGTGTGTGTATCTCTCGGGCCTGGCTGAGGCCAGGGTATGTTATAAAAGTAAGCGGAGAGTACCTACATCCCTATCATGCAGACTGAGACCCAGAATGGAAATCTTCACCAACCTCCTCCTCATCGATCAGCATTGAAGAAAGTCTCACAAAGTCTGTGACCCTTCATACAACGCTCTCACGGTGACCTCTGTTTTGATTTCTCCTCCACGTCTACGCCCTTGGTGAGGTTCTGTAGGGGTCGCCGGTACAGGATAGTTCCTTGGAACCGTTGTTGCGACGAACGTGGAGCAGGTGGCGCCCTGCAGAGGAAGAGCTCGTTCATGCCGGCTCCGTGACGAAGCAGCCACGGTCGTCAGTGGGCACAGAGTAAGTGGTGTCCTGTGGATGCTGCTGTGTCTGATCGGGCGCCACTGAACACCACCGAACTGATTGAGCTACAGTGCGGTGCCTCCTCTGACGGGTTTCCCTCACTGCGACTCCACATTGACAGCTCCTTTATGGATTGACCGGAGCCGGATCTGTGTGGTGGGACAAGCCAGGCTGTGGAAGGGGAGCTGAATGGGCAGCGTGGGTGCGATGCCACTGGAGTGGCACAGAAGATCACACACAGATACACAGAGAGAGAGAGAGAGAGAGACACACACACACACACACACACACACAGCTCTCTCTCTCTCTCTCTCTCTCTCTCTCTCTTCTCTCTCTCTCTCTCTCCCATCACACCCACAAACACGCGTGCGCGCGCGTAAGCACACACACACACACACACATACACACACACACACACACACACACACACACACACACACACACACACACACATACACACACACCACACACACACGCACACATGCACACGCACGCACACACTCACACACACATACACACACACACACACACCACACACACACACACACACACACACACACACACACACCACACACACGCATGCACACGCGCACACACACAAGATGTGTGATACTAGTTTGGGTCACAGCCGTGTACGTACCGGTCTGAGAAACGATTTGTCCTCATTATTAACGGTGTTGCTACAAACCTCTGTAGCGAAAATTCCTTTATCTACCACATTCATTTTCTAGAATAAGCATAGTTATATACGCTCATTTTCGTCTGTATGATTCACACTTAAGAAAACGACTGTCAGACAAAATCAAAACTTCAGACATTAACCAAAGTAGCATTAAACAGCACATAAGTCGTAAACATTGATAGTTTTGTACTCAAGGCAAAAGCTGTCTAATTTTAGA
>JADBJO010011425.1:10000-27500 GCA_016801955.1 Conus betulinus | reverse complement strand
AGCCTTATCGTCATCACTATCGTTATTATGTTGTTGTTGTGTTGTTTGTGTGTTGTTGTTCTTGTTGCCGTGATAGTACTTACGTGACGTCTATCCTCAAAGACCAACTTACAAGCGCTTTACAAATCCACACCCGTCTATACAACAGGCTGTCTGCCCAGGTAGAGCACCATGAAAAGCTGCCTGCTGGCGCTAATCCTTTGTTTTCAGTGTAATTCATTCAACCATCAGTCACTCATTCCTTTGATTTTTTTACGGAGAGTGCATGCTCTTTGCATACGTGTCGTCCCGTACCAACGAGCGAACTAGTCTTCTCTTCCGCAGGTTGGTGATGGGATTTCATGTGTGTGAAAGATATTATGTATGCGTTAACACACCAAACCTCAGGTAACAGTCACATTCGAAGGACTTTTTCGAGGGTTGGAGTCAGAACCAATGTCACCTTTAAGGAAACACTCCCACTAAACAAAAACGGCTCAGCGGAGATTCGAACACACAATCCTTTGGGATTACGAAACCGGCATGCACTTGGGTTTTAGTGGCTTGGCGTTAATTGACTGAGATACTGTCCTCTGAAAAGAACACAGATGCAAGCAAACAAACAACAACGAGCAATTTCAACTGTATCTGAGAAAGGGAGAGAATCCTTAATGACCTTTGCATCAAACGCTAAAACGTTATGATCAGCAAGAAAATGTCCACCTGTTTAAAAAGAAAAACCACACAGGCAATGCATAGTTAGTGCGAGTCGGTTAAAAAATGTGATAACAATGGGAAAAAGATAGGATAATAGAGGCCCCACTGTTAGAAAAAAAGAAAAAAGAAAAAAAAGAAAGTAAGAAAAGCAAAAGAAAAAAAAAAGGAAAACTTGGAGGTTGGAGGACCAAAAAAAAAACAAAACAAAACAAAAAAAAACTTTGATCATGCGGTCAAAAACGTCAGTGCGCAGTGTTTGTGTCATCATCTTGAAGCTTTTCTTTCTTTTCGTCCTTTCTTTTTACTTTCTTACTTTTTTTTTTAATCTTGTTGTCTCGGTGTACATCAACAGTATGCGAGTGCAGATCGTTGTTACAATTTTTTCAGTTTGTCTGCTACAGCTGTTAAGAACTCAGTGCCCCATACTCAGCTCAAATGGTCTTTGTTTTCACAGTGCGGCTGGCGTGTGTGTGTGTGTGTGTGTGTGTGTGTGTGTGTGTGTGTGTGTGTGTGTGTGTGTGTGTGTGTGTGTGTGTGTGTGTGTGTGTGTGTGTGTGTGTGTATGTTCATGTGTATGTGTGTGTGCGTGCGTGTGTGCGTGTTACAGGCCATTACAGCCGTTAGTAACAGCTATAACGGGGTAAACTAAAACATCGGGCATCATCCGTGGCCCATAATGAACATACCCGCTAATTTTCACAAAGATCGGCCATCTACTTTCTGAGATATTCCACAAAGAAGAAAAACCTTTACAGGCCGTTACAGCCGTTTGTAGCGGCTATAACGGTAAAATAACACATCAGGCATCATCTTTGGCCCATAATGAACATACCTACAAATTTTTTTTTCCAAAAGATTGGCCCAGTAGCATTGTCTGGAGCGAGTGGAACACATTTTGACCACGGACACACACACACACACACACACACACACACACACACACACACACACACACACACACACACACACACACACACACACACGCACGCACGCACTGACAGACAGCATTTCTTCGTTCCCATTCTAAAGTACTCCCTGTTCTATGAGAACTGGGAGTAAAACTAGGAAAGACGCTTAGCGCTGTTCGCACATTCCTTAGGACGTAATCGTTTACCCACCAAAATGTGTTCAGTTCAGTTCAGTTCAGTGGTTTGTTTAATGTCTTTTCATCGCCAGATGATATTAGACACTTGTTAAAAAAAAAAATATATCTAGTACTTGCAAAGCCACGTCTGATATGTGCACATTTACATAAGTGAAATATCCTAGTGGTATACCAAATTGTGATCTTTACAAACATTTTGCAACCTGTGACTGCGAAATAATCATGGCAACATCAGCAACACATGAACCATATAAGACACACCAAAATGTGTGTGTGTGTGTGTATGTGTGTGTGTGTGTGTGTGTGTGTGTGTGTGTGTGTGTGTGTGTGTGTGTGTGTGTATGTGTGTGTGTGTGTGTGTGTGTAGGGGGGGGGGGCGGAGTCGATGGTCTGACGTGCTTTGTAGTGTGCTTTTTTGTACTCCCATTTCTTAAGAACAGGGAGTACTTTAGAATGGGAACGAATGGGAATGTCTACAAGACAGTCACATGGGGAGACGTACTTCCTTCCTGCCTGTAAGACAAACTACATGAAGTTTTCCTTCTTCCGAGGACTGTCAGGGACTGGAACAGCCTGTCTCCCGAGGTTATCTCCTTAGCCTCGGTGGAGTGCTTCAAGTCCCGAATCTGACCAGCCAGCGCCCCCCCTCCCCCTCCCTATCCTCCGACCCCCCCACCCCACTACCTCTCCCACTACCACCTCCACCACATCCCACAAGTCACCCCCCCCACCCCTACTAGCTGCCAGTCCTGCATAACCAACGTCCCAGTTTGTGGAAACCCCCCAGTTTTATACACATCAGAACCATCAAAAGGATGATGGCGGATGTTCATAGAAAGAAGAAGAAATGCTGTGTGTGTGTGTGTGTGTGTGTGTGTGTGTGTGTGTGTGTGTGTCCCGTCCGTCCGTCCGTCCGTGGTCAAAATGTGTTCCACTCGCTCCAGACAAAACTACTGGGCCGATCTTTCTGAAAATTTGTAGGTATGTTCATTATGGGTCACGGACGATGCCCGATGTTTTAGTTTACCGTTATAGCCATTACTGACGGCTGTAACGGCCGGTAGCGGTTTTTCTTCTTCGTGGAATATCGCAGAAAGTACGTGGTCGATCTTTGTGAAAATCAGCGGTATGTTCATTATGTGTCACGGATGATACCCGATGCTTTAGATTACCGTTATAGCCGTTAATAACGGCTGTAACGGCCTGTACCGGTTTTTATTCTTTATGGAATATCTCAGAAAGTACTCGGCCGATCTTTGTGAAAATTAGAGGTATGTTGACTATGAGTTACGAATGATGCCCGATGTTTCAGTTTACCGTCATAGCCGTTACGAACGGCTCTAACGGCCCATAAAGATTTTCTTTTTTATGGAATGTCTCATAAAGTATTTGGCCGATCTTTCTGAAAATTTGTAGATATGTTCATTATGGGTCACGGATGATGCACGACGTTTTACTTAACCGGGATACCGTTATTAATAGCTATAACGGCCCCTCACGAATTTTTTTCTTATGGAATATCTCAGAAAGTACTTGGCTGATCTTTTTGAAAATGTGTAGGTACGTTCATTATGGGTCACGGATGATGCCCGATGTTGTGTGTTTTTTTTTGTTGTTTTTTTTTTTTGCTGTCCCAACCTCTGCGCCACCTCAGAGGCAGTGCACCCACGCCGCTCATTCCGACACCCCGTCCACAGCCACAGTCCAGCCGGCCCCGCCGCAGCCCCGGCACCGGATGCCCGATGTTTTAGTTTACCGTTATAGCTGTAAGTAACGGCTATAACGGCCAATAACGTTTTTTTTTAATATCTTAGAAAGTATATCGCCAAAATTTCTGAAAAATTGTAGGTGTGTTCATTATGGGTCATGGATGATGCCCGATGTTTAAGTTTACCGTTATAGCCGTTACTAACGGCCCGTAATGGTTTTCTTCTAATGGAAAATGTCAGAAAGTACTTGGCTGATCTTTGTGAAAATTTGTAAGTATGTTCATTACAGGTCACAGATGATGGCCGACGTTTACCACAATAGCCATTACTAACGATTACACCAGCTCAAGACGGTTTTTCCTCTATATGGAATCTCACGCGCATTCAGGATAAACTGGGAGTACGTTTATATGTGTTGCATCTTGTTGGGTTTGTGTGTGTGTGTGTGTGTGTGTCTTTTTGGGGGTTGTTTTGTTTTGTTTGTTTTGTTTTTTTGTTTGTTTCCTTTTTTATTGCTTCTGCGCGGAGAGAGGGAAAGAGAGGGAGAGAGACAGAGAGACACAGACAGTGACCGAGACAAAGACAGACTCACGGACACGCCCGTGTGTGCCTCTGTGTGTGTGTGTGTGTGTGGTGTGTGTGTGTGTGTGTGTGTGTGTGTGTGTGTGTCTGTCTGTCTGTCTGTCTGTCTGTGTCTGTGTCCCTGTGTGTCTGTGTTATGTATGTGTGTGTGTGTGTGTGTGTGTGTGTGTGTGTGTGTGTGTGTGTGTGTGTGTTTGCGCGCGCGCCTGATTAGATCTTGATGTCTCGGAATTCAAAAGAAAGAAAGAAAAACTTGACAAGGCACGGCTTTAATAAAGTGAATCTTTACTGGACTGGTCACTTCATGAGCAACGAGTTATTTTTAGTCTAAGGTTGCACATTATTTGCTTACGATGTTTACTATACGATATCTGTGTATGTGTTGTGTGTGAGTGAAACACTCTGTGTGTGTGTGTGTGTGTGTGTGTGTGTGTGTGTGTGTGTGTGTGTGTGTGTGTGTGTGTGTGTGTGTGTGTGTGTGTGTGTGTGTTTGACATATTACTAATTTCTTGCGGTTTTTTTTCCTCTTGAAATCTGGGTATGAAACACTGAGGGAAATGCTCAGCATAATTTTGTAAACCCAAGAACGTCGATCGTTCAGCTACCATGTGATGACCGCTCAAATTATATGTTTCATTTTCAAGATGGGTTTCCCCCCGGTGGTTTCAGTTGCTTTGTGGCGTGACGTTTCTTTCGTTTGTTTTGTTTGTTTGTTTGTTGTTTGTTTGTTTGTTTGTTTTTTTTTTGGGGGGCGGGTTTTTTTTTATTTGTTTTGTTTTGTTTGTTCTTTCTTCTACGATTTTGACAGCCTAAACCCATAAACATATAAGGAGAGAGACAGACAGACAGACAGACAGACAGACAGACAGAGACAGACAAACAAACAGACATACAGACAGACAGACAGACAGAGACAGAGAAAGAGAAAAAGAGAGAGAGAAAGACAGAAACAGAGACACAGTGACACAGAGAGAGAGAGAGAAAGCGACTCTCACTGGGATGTGTATGTGTATGTATGTGCGTGCGTGCGTGCGTGCGTGCGTCCGTGTGTGTGTGTGTGTGTGTGTGTGTGTGTGTGTGTGTGTGTGTGTGTGTGTGTGTGTGTGTGTGTGTGTGTGCGTGCATGCGTGCGTGCATGCGTGCGTGCGTGCGTGTGTGTGCATGCGTGCGTGTGCGCGCGCGTGTGTGTGTGTGTGTGTGTGTGTGTGTGTGTGTGTGTGTGTGGTGTGTGTGTGTGTTTACTGACATAGAAGAAAAAACAAAGCACGATAAAAAAAAAAACTGTCTATATGCACTAATGACCGTGCACTTAATTAAGCATTTTATGTTATCACATTAAACACATACCATGCACCAACCTTAATTATCATATGCCGTTCCCAAGGTGTCGGCACACTCTGACATTAAGCCTGATTCATGCACATAGACCCATTAACTGCCCCCAACCACCCCACTCCCAAAACAACCACCCACCCCCATATTCAGATTTTTTCGTCCCAACTGAAGCTTAAAAGGGTACACGTTCACACACACACACACACACACACACCACACACACACACACACACACACACACACACATATGGGTCCATGAGCCGTCCTATACCCCCCCCCCCCTCCCCCCTAGTGGGGAATTTTCCGGACTGGTACCATCAAAAAGCTTAACATCTAAGCTACTGAAATCAGGTTGTTTGCCAGCGATCCGTTCTGGGTATAGGTGTGGTGAATTTTCAAAGTTAGGTACCCCCCGCTTTTTAAATGGCCGCCACGAGATATAGAGAAACGTCTTGTCTCAGCTTCTATCAGCTCTAGACACGTGACCATTACCTTCCGTCCCACGTTGTTGGGTGTGAGAAATCTATTCCTGGTGCTCATTTTCTGTTTGAAGGTAATTTTAAAGGCCAAAGGTCATTTTCAAGGTCATTTGTGGCAAAACTGTAACAACGCTTAACCTAAGCCATCTGGACAGATGATAGAGGACGTTAGACCAATTATTTTGACCACAAGGAATTCATTGTAGAGTTTATTGGACACCCCACTTCCACCCTACAGTCAGAAGGTGAAAATAATCGTTGAATTGGGTGCCACCTTTGGTGAAGGGTCAAAGTAAGTTACCAGCAAGAATTTTGCGCCAAGAACTGATCAACAAATATCAGGTTGGGTAATCGCTGCCTAGATAACAAATCAGTCACTCTCCCTACAACAGCCAGCAACAGCTCAGCAGTCAGACATGCTGTGGATTTGCCTAAGAGCACTGGAGAAGGAAGGACCACAGACTGTGCCACCTTGGGCAGGATGGGTGTCTCTGACGACCAGTGACAAGGACGACAACAATCAACAGCCGACAGTAGAATACATGGCTCCTGTCTTTGCACCCATAACTGACAATGCTGCAGTGCTGCATATTCTCAGGTGGTCCAAGAAACTATCGGAAAAAGTTGGCCAGCAGTATACTATTCTGACCTTTGCTCTTGCAGCTGCAAAAAGGCCTATGCAATCATCTAGCAGAACGAAAGAGAATTTGGCGATGTGATTGTAAGATTAGGCGTATTTCACACCATCTGCGCTTACATGTGCGCTCTGGGAAAGAGTCTGCGAGGCAGTGGCTTTGAAGGGATCTTGGTCGAGTCTGGAGTTTGTGCCAGTGGGTCCATTCAAAAAGTGATGGACGGCAAACACTGTAATAGGGCTTTGCGAGTGCACAAGGTGATGCTAGAAGCACTCGAGCGTCTTCTGCTTTGGAAGTTTGAGGCTGAACATGGCGACTGTTTGGATGAAGAAGCAAAAGCTCTACTGATGAAACTGGCCCAAAACCCCTGCAATGAAAACATCTTGATGGTACTCCAAAATGACAGCTGTAAGAAGATGTTCTCTCTCCTCTCAGACTTCAAAGAGAAAGTTCGAAATGGTGAAATGGGAAAAAAACTCCCCAGTTCTGGATGAAGTACACAGACAGAGTGTGGTTGATGCTTCAGCTACAGAGAGGAACAAAAGAGAACAACCTTGATCTCAATCTTGAAAGTCTTCAGAAGATGTGCACACTGTTCTTCAGCTATGATCATCAGAACTATTCCAGGTACACAGCCTTGTATCTCCTCACCATTCTGAATTTGCCAACCACACACACCCTGGGGCTGAGGATCTGTTGCGGAACAATGGATTCACCGTGAACAGGTCGGATGTCCCCATCATCAAGAACGGCTGTTGACATCACCATCGAACAGACAATTAATCGTCATGCAAAGTCATTTGGTGGCATTGCGGGATTCAGCAGGAACAGAGCAGCCTACTACAGATGGTGCATTACACGTCATGCAAGGGCCACCTATCACCAAACAGCACTTCACCGGGCAGGCATGGACAACCAAGACAACAGTTCTCACAAGGACCTGAGGTCTTCCCAGATCGCAGACAGTGAAGACAACACCTGCAAACGCCATTGCTGCAATCCTCAACTTCATTAACCCATTTGAAGTTGAAAACAAGAATACGCTCTACTGCTTGTCAGGTGCACCCGTGCCAAATACCATCGCATCTGATCGTCTGAATGCAGATGAAGCTGGAGAAAAGGCTTGCAGAGCCTTTATTGAACAGCGACTGGTGAAGAAAACGACAAGCTTCAATGCTCCAATCAAGAAGCTCAATCTCAAGACTTTCTCAAGCATTGCAAAGTCTTCAATAGTCACAGGGGTTTCAAAGAAGACAAAGCAGATCAAAGCTGAGCGGAATGTCTTTGGCCAGCTTGTTCTCCTTGCAGTCGAGCACAACATCAGCTTGGAGCGGGTCTTGTGCTTTCCACTGGGCCCTGTACCTTGGCCTCTGGCGACAGCTGATGGATATCCTGTGAAGACAGACAAATCAAAGCTGCTACACTTTCTGGAAGGAGATGTCCCATCTGCAGAAAAGCTAAGTCGTATCACCAACACCTATGTCACTGACGGAAATGCTTTGTTCCAAGCTCAGACAGCCCTTCCATCCTCATTTGGACAACTTTCAGAAAATCTGTTTGGCCAGCTTCCAAAGGAGCCCAGAGTTGACTTTGTAACAGATTCCTATCTCCCAGATTCTATCAAGGCATCGGATAGAGAGAGGCGAGGGCCGTCATCATCAGTGCATCTGATCAAAGGGAGCTCTACAAACATTCCAAGAGACTGGAAGAAGTTCTTGTCAAATGACCAAAAACAAAGTGAACTTCACTAGCCTCCTTCTTGAAGAATGGAAGACAGACAAGTATGCCAGCAAACTTCAGGACAGAACAGTTCTGTTTGTTGTTTGTCTGTGGAGACAAATGCACAAGCTTGACGACACCTGACAGCCAGAAAACACTGTCTGAGCACATTGAAGAACTGTCCTCTACACAGGAAGAAGCAGACACCAGAATAGTTCTGCACTGTCTCCATATTGCGGACAACGATTCTGAAGATTCAACGATCACTGTAAGATCTCCAGACACATATATCTTCATCCTTCTTGTCAAGTACGCTGAAAGCATCCCCCAGAAGATTCTCTTTGATACAGGAGTCTCAAATAAGCGGAGACTCACTGACATCAAGAACGTTGCGCTGACTGTGGGCAAAGAGATCTGTTCCGTGTTGCCTGCTGTCCATGCATTCAGCGGATGCGACACGACGAGCGCGTTTGTCAGGAAAGGAAAATTGCCCCAATCAAGACCCTCAAACAGCATCCTGAGTATATCAGAACATTTGCTCAGCTTGGTGTCATGGCCCAAATTCACCCAACCGTCATGAATGAACTTGATGAGTTCACCTGTGTCTTGTACAAGAGGTCGGGGTACATGCACCAAAGACATCAACAAGCTTCGATACGAGAAATTTCTAGAACGATTCAACACCAGTGAAGAACTGATGACCTGTTGCGATGGTATGGACATGGGTCTGTTGCCACCATGCAGATATTCTCCGCTCATGCACATTGAGAGAGTGAACTACCAGACACTCATATGGAACCAATCTCATGAGCCAAAGCCACACATCCCATGACCAGAGGGTCATGGATGGCAAAAGACATCTGAAGGACTTGAAGTGACATGGACACGTGGCCTTCTCATGCCTCCAGAGCTTGTGGATGTCCTAGTGGAGAATCCGCCTGCCCCAGAAGTTGATGATGCACCAGATTCGTTCAGCTTGGCTGACTTTTACACTGACTTTGTGTTCATTGACAATGAGTAGCGGCTAGAGTTCATCCTCTGTTTTCTGCCAATAATGAACAACTGACAGCAAATTACTCTTGTTGGTCATTCACGGTTACAGCTGCTGTGTTTCAAGACCTTTTATCTTGTCAAAAAGGTACTGAAAATTCACAAAGAGTACCATTTTAGCGATGTTTCATTTAGCACCTTTCTCTTTGATAAGAATGATTTGATGCTTGAGATGACTTTCTTCTCAGACATGCTATAGAGAAAAGCTGTTCTGATTTTGTTATGAAAGGCAGTATAGGAATGTGTCTTTGAAAAGAGCTGTGTGTTTTGTTATACTTTTCATCCCTAATCTAAGGGTTAGATATGATAATTATTTAGTTGAGACATTTTCATTTTCATTTCTTCAAAACAATCATACATGGTATTCTGTTTTAGAAAATCCCACAGCGGAACAGTGAAAATTCGAAAAGAAATGAAGAAGTGAAACACCTCAAAGACAGTTAAATGATGCAATATACAGGAATCTCAATGCTACAACCATGCTGATCTGTGGATATGAAGCCTAATACCATTTTAGAGGGATCTATTCATAGGAATAAGCAGCTAAGAAATAAAAAAGTACTTTGCTAATAATTCAAAACTACATGGGTAGTTTGTGTCGTTTTTTTTTTTGGGGGTAGGGGTAGCATATCAGTCATCATCATCTACTAAATTGCTCTAAAATCTTGAAAGTTGCTGTATATGATCTTGGTACTTCGTTCTTACATTAAATACACAAAAAAACAGTACTTGTGATTGTTGTTTTTCTTGTATGGAAGTTGAAACCTTCAAATTTTGCTTAAAATGATAGCGCGCATATTGGAAAACAACAGGCTACAGACACGAGATCGTCCAATCTGGAAGAGTATAAAGTGTTTTCTCAGAATACAAGGACACTCATGAAGCCTGCAGCACATAATTGTACTGCTACCATTGGCCAACACGATGAGAAAATGAACTTGTTGATATGATGGTCTGAGCGTTGTTTTTGTTTGACATGGTAACTTTGACCAAGCGCTGCAGCCACACCCAGCAGAGTTCAGCTGGCAAACAAGCAGAAATTAAAATGGCATGTCCCCAGCTACACACAAAAATCACTGTCTGCAAAATTCCCCACTAGGGGAGAGGGTTTCGCCTCTTGGCTCAGGGACTAATACGTATTATACAACGCAACCTGGCACATACAAATGCACAGTCAAATATTGTCGAGATAACCTTTTAGGTGACGGGAAAAGTGAGCAGTGCATTTCAGAAAGTGAGGGCGTTTTTTTTTTTTCCTCGTGGTGGTGGTGGTGGCTGTTTTTTTTTTTTTTTTTTTTATGATAATGCGGATGCACTTGGTAACTTTTGTCAGCTTTGCGTGCGACATCTTGTCACACGAAAGACTGATAAGCGTTGGGAACACAGACACAATAAAGCTTTCATACGCTCGGGAATCCAAAGCAGCGAAATAACACTGTTTCAAGCATTCTGCATACAACTCCCACCCCCGCCCCCCTGTCCGGTCTTTCCCTTCTGTCTCCCCTTTCCGTCTCCCTCTCTCTCTCTCTCCCAGTCCCCCCCCCCCCCCCCCTTTCTCCATACCACCCTCTCCCCTTCTCTACCTCTCCCTCCCTCCTCCCCCCCTTTCCCCAGCTGACCCTTCCCCTTTCCTCCCCTCCTCCCCCTCTTCCTTCCCCGTCTATCTTCCCCCCCCCTCCCTCCCCCCCATCGCTTTCTTCACATCCTGTCTCCCCTTACACCTCCTCCACTTCCCTCCACCTCGTCCCTCCCCCGCCTCTCCCCTTACCCCGTCCCTCTTCCTTGCTCCATCCCCCTTTCCCGTGTTTCCCATCCCCCCACCTCTCCACATCCCGTTCCCCACTCTACTACCCTTTGTCTAAGATCTGCTTCGAGTTCCTTGTAAATTTTTTTTTTTAAAACAAACTTTTCTTAACCTGGAATCGAACCAGGAACCTTTAGGTCTGCAGTCAAATGTACTCTCTCCCTCCCCGATGGAGCTATTACGGCTGACAGTAAGCGCGGTGTTTTTGAATCTATATCAACGCCAAGGATGAGACGTGTACGACTCTCCTCAATTCCCGGCATCGCTATGTTTCAAGATGCGATTGCATTAAAAACACGTACGACTAACGCGAATTTTTTGCACAAAAGTAATTCGCGCTTGATCAGTCCAGCATGCCGGTGAGTCGGAGAAGGCACACCCGAAGAAGGTTCAGGTGGGACCCTAAGGGCGGTACCTCTCTGGGTCCCACCTATACCTTGGAGTGTACCTTTTCTGAATCATTCTTGATCTGCCCGGCTTGCTTAATGAATTGGTGAAAATCAAATGAAAACTGTGGATTTTTTATAACCAACAATGAAGACAGACTCCCCACAGGCAGACAGACACACAGACACAGGAGCAAAAACAACAGAGAGACAGTAGTCGCTGTATATCTGAAATAAAATGTGACAAAGTCTCTTACTTCTAAACATGGCTTAGCATCTGCTTTTTGCTGGTCAAGGAGTTCATTGGGTGACGTGATCTGAATTTCGGAACTCGTTTGCGAACAAGATATGAATATACATGAGCCTTTTTTTTTTGTATAACATCTGTTTAAATAATCTGTGAAGGCATCAAAGATAACTGAAAAGTGCTCTCGGTGGAACGCAGACTTCGGACTTTTGATCTGACTCCGCACCACGGATTTGTAACGAAATTTAGTGGGTCTTCCTCGAGCCGCATCCAATCGGTCCTCAAATTTTTGTTAAATTTGGTTCTGTAGTTTTCGCACACGTAAGCCTGCTAAAACAGATTGCACCACAAATCTGCACTTTGCATGCTCGACAACACAATACCCGCTGTTTGATCCGGGTCCACTCCACAACCCATCACCTTGATCCGAATCTGCAGCACGAACACCCCCCCCCCCCTCCCTTAAATCCGAGCACAAATCACAAAAACCACACCATGATATGGATACATATAATCAAATCGGTCCTCCGATCCAGATCTGCACCACAAAACGCGCCCTTTGAGGCAGATCCGACCACAAAAACGCGTCCTTTGAGGCAGATCCGCATCACAAAACCTGTCCTTTGAGGCAGATCCGCACCACAAAACGCGTCCTTTGAGGCAGATCCGCATCACAAAACCCGTCCTTTGAGACAGATCCGCACCACAAAAAACGTGTCCTTTGAGGCAGATCCGCATCACAAAACCCGTCCTTTAAGGCAGATCCGCACCACAAAACGCGTCCTTTGAGGCAGATCCGCACCACAAAACTTACTCGTTCATCGTGTCCTGTACAAAATCCACCATTTGATCCGGAACCGCCTCACAAATCCGCGCTTCAACGCGGGAACACCATGCAACCTGTCCTTTGATCCAAATCTATACCAGAATTAATGGGGTCGTTCTTCGGGTCACATTTCATGTTTCCACGAAGTGTAATAACCGTCGATTTCCCTACGTTTCGCGTAATCTTGCTGATAGACAAACAAACAGACTCGGATGAAAATATATCCTCTGTGGTAGAGTAATAACAGCATGGAATAATGATATCTTGACAGGTCTAATTTCGCAGATTATTCCCATAACCTCGATTATTTCTCGCTTCCCACCCCCCACCCCCCGCCCACCCCACTCCTCCTCCTCCCATCCCCCGTTCTCCATCCACCATACCTTCATCCCTCCTAGCGCCCTTCCCCATACCCTCCTTCCCCCTTTCCTGAAGATTAATCATTCCTCTCTCTCTCTCTCTCTCTCTCTCTCTCTCTCTCCTTTCATTCGTATGCATAGTCTTAATTAAGTCTAGTTTCTAATACCCGGACCGCCGCTGAATAAAAGACCACGTCACAGAAGCAAGGCTGATGGCGATAGTCCTGTGATTTATTGGCTCGCTCTTGAAGCCATCCATCTACTAGTAGGCTATGTAGGGTTAGAAGCTCCAGGGAGCTTACGCGCAGCAGCTGTGGCACATCCTAATATTTATTGTCCAGGGATTTATTTATCTCAGTTAGCTAATGAGTTCGTTTCGTCGTTGTTGCTTTCGTTCGTTGGCCATTGCGTGAACGAGTAAGTGAGTGACTGACTGACTGACTGGGTGTGTTTAATTATTTGTTTAGTTAGCTAGTTAGTTCGCTAGCTTGTTAGCTAACAAACTAGTCGGTTGGATGGTTGGTTGGTGGTTGGTTGGCTGGTTGGTTGGTTAGTCGGTTGGTTTGTTGGGTGGTTGGTTGTTTAGTTGTAAATAAGTGAGTGTTATTACTAGCTAGCTAGCTAGCTAGCTAGAATGACAGTGAGTGCGTGAGTGAGTTTGTCTATATGTTAGTCAGTCAGTCAGTCAGTCAATGTTTACTTACTTATTTACTTAATGATTTACTTGCTTATTCACTTACTCACTTACTTACTTATGACTAACTTGATTTGTTTGTTAATCAGTTAGTTGATCAGCAGGTTAGTTAACTAAGCAGTCAGGCGGCTAGTTATATCCAGGTTTAACGTGCAGTCTACGTCAGCTGATCATGGAAAGTGCGCATGAACAATTCAGAGAAGTAAAAAGAATGAGGAGGAGGAGGAGGGGGGGGGTGTGTTTCGGAGGGAGCTGTGCAACACCACACTGAAGCCACCAGAACGGCAACGCGTCAAGATGGGCAACGAAAGGGTCTATATTCATTATACCGCGCCAGAGCCGGATCAGTTACGTGAAAAAAAAAGGGGGGGGGGGTCGAGGAGGATCCTCCCTCAGCCTAAAACCTCTCTCAAAAGGTTGTTAGGAGTTGAGGAGTGGGTGGGGGTGGGGGGGGGGGGTTCCTCTCCAAAATGTCTGTACAGGGGGAAGAGGGAGGGAGGATCATTTAAAAACAGTGGAATAAGCGGGGAGGGAATCTCACCTCCTATCAGTTTCAGTTTCATCAAAGAGATGTCACTGCGTGCGGACTAGTCCATAAACGCTACGATTTCGATGCGAGACCCCACTGTATAGATGACGGATAAATGAATTCGTGACTAAGTTGAGCGAATTCAAGAAAGAGGGTCTCGTGGCTACGACTTAGCAGATGTCTGACCTGCCCATTAGCCCAGCGCGGTGGTCAGACCTTGGATCATTTCCAAAGAAAAATTGTGAAGGTTGAGTAATGGATGGGTGGGTTGGGGGGGGGGGGGGGGGGGGGGGGGGGGGGGGGGGGGGGGGGGGGGGGGGGGGGGGACTTTTGTCGTCCAAAAAGGTATACAGATTCATTTTCATTTTCGGCCAGTATCAGTTAAACAGTTTATTTTAGGATTTTCACGGCTGGTGCAAAACAAATGATATTTTGGGCAGCCGGGAATGGTGTGTTCCGAGCGGTTAGCTGAGGTCTTTAACATGACAAGAAAGCAATTTGCCGCCCAGGATGGGAAAGGGCAGGCACCCCAGATCACCCCTCTCTCCTCTACGCCCCCCCCCCCCCCCCCCCCCCCCCCCAGTCCCCCCTTTCCATCTCCCTTCCTTCACTCCGTCCAGCCTGGAGGGATTCGATCTCGCGACGACTGACTGAAAAAAACCGGTGCATTATCACTAAGTTAAAAACCATCATCGCCTTACCTCCCCCCTCCCCCTCCTCTTCCTCCCCCCCCCCCCTCCCCCTCCCCCTTTGCCCCCTCCTCCCATTCCTCTCCCCGCGTCCAGTTCATGTTCAGTCCAATATAATGTCTGTACATCAGCCCACCGGGTTAAATGACCGCTTGAAAACAAAAACAAAAACCAAAAAAAACAAAACAAAACAAAAGTGGTAACAGACAAAAACGTTATTTTCTTGAAACAGAATCACTGTAAAATCGGAAATGTGTCGTGGCAAAGTTCTTCACACAGTCTGAAAAATTTGTTTGTTTGTCTTTTCTCTTCTTCATACCTCCCCCCCCCCCCCCCCCCCCCCCCCCCCCCCCCCCCCCATTCCCCGCCCCTCTTCAGATCTAAGGCCATAGGAACCCCAGTGTGTTTAGTAAGACGTGTGATGCAAGGTGGTTTCTTCCTTTCTGGTAGGCGTGGTGGAGTGGGGAGCGCGAGGTAATGAGAGAGAAGAGAGGGGGGGGGGGGGGGGGGGGATAGGGGTGTGAATGGTGGAGGAAAATAGTCAACACTCCAGTCCCTCAAATCTGTCAAGACTGCGACAAGACATTTTTTTTTTTAATTACCATTATTATTCTCTCGTTTACGACATAAAATAATGATAACACAGATAATCGTCTTAGAGGCAGTGGTTGCGTAACCACAGATAGAAAATCTGTTAATGCAACAACAACAACAACAACAACAACAACAAAAGCACAACGAATATGTAAATGAGTAAGAGATTATAATCCACTGACAAACAAGGAAAACAGATTCTGATTCATTTGTTGATCTTCTTTTCGTCAGTAGGCTGTCTTCTCTTAGCTGAATGGATGAAATAGATACGTGTGTGCGTGTGAAGAGAAAGAGCGCAGTTTGAGCGGAGAGAGAGAGAGAGTTGTCCTCGGTGTGTTTTAAGTGTTCACTAAACAGTAATTCAGCGTGTATTGCACCAACTGTTTCGCCTCATAGGTTCATATAAAATGGGGGGCGGGGGGGGGGGGGGTTGTAAATGAAGTAGTTGTGTGGATTGGAGAGATGAGAAAAACTTAAAGAGAGGTGATTCAGATCACCGACCGAATCAACGTGCATGTCGAATGTCCCTCAAACAGCAGCTCAGTGTATACAACAACCGCAAACAACAGCTGTGAGAGAGGGTGAAGATCTACAAAAAAGGAGAGAGAGAGAGAGAGAGAGAGTTGCCGCATTGATGTTTTATCGTCATTATCAAAGAGGTTTTTTGACAAGAGGAGGGGGAGGGGACACACGGGACAATAACATTTACCTCTTTCTTTCATTACAAAAACAAATAGTACCCACTTATCCCAGTGTGTATCACATCAAAGGTTAAACACAAAAACACACAAAATCGTAACTTCTCCTCAAGGCCTCGCATACGGGAGTAATACAGTAACAACAGCAGCGACAACAACACCAAAAACCAGCCAACCAACCAACAAACAGAAACTGTAAGTCAGTTGGGCGGAAAATCGCCCTGTCGGCCGCAGTCTGTGTTGACCACAGAACACAAGGGGCTCGTGCAGCGCTCCAGCGATTTTCATCCTGCTCCCTCTTTGAGGCGGCCTCACGTGGCACAGACCATCGCCACCCAAGCACGAAGAAGGCCGCCTGGTGGCCCTGAAGACAGGCCTTTTGGTGGTTGGACAAAGTACACCGATGCCCGTTGTAGGCCGACCAACACCCGAATGTGAACTAAACGTTTACCCAGGATCCAGAGCTCAGACAGTGACAGACGACGGCCCCCACACTGAGCTCACCCAGTATTGGCAGCAAACAACAACCGCCACAGAGTATTCAGACCTCAGTCTGCGAGTAAACCCTGTCCTTGAGAGCCAATAGGACGTAAATCTCACCCACCACGGTCACGGCCACTGATATCTCACAGCTCAAAGCTTGCCCACAGATTGCTCCGGGCGCAGCTCGTAGTGTGCCTGAAGAGAAGACTTGATGGTGAAGGACAAAAAAGGACTAGAGTCCAGATTCTGATATCTCAGCACACACACACACACACACACACACACACACACACGCACGCACGCACACACATGTGGACAAATATACAGCTGAAAACCTTAAACTACGCAACTACGCTGAGTGGTAGATAGCAAGGGGAAAGGATTTGATAACGCAATCAGAAAGGCACTCAGAAGAGGCGCAGATTTCCACCGAAGTCATAGGGATGCTGGGGGGGGGGGGGGGGGGGGGGGGGCAAACAAACAAGCAAATACCACAGTCCCACTCAGGGGAAAATAAAAGTAGATACGAATGAAAAACGTACTTTTTCCACGTAACTTTATTTTAAAAAAAAATAATAATATGGAAAAATATATAGATTAAAGTTAATATATTAGTAGAAGGTTTTTAACATTCCGTGAAAAGCAGTTTCTTCAGCGGAAGGTAATCAAATCAAAAACAGTAACCTAATATCATAGTTCAGAGGAAAAGTATTTTTCCTCTTCCTCCTCCTTCTTCACCTCCACCTCTTCCTCCTCCTCTAGCTCCTCCTCCTCCTCCTCCTCCTCCTCCCCCTTCTCGTCCATGTGCTTCTTCCCCGTCTCTCATCATTTTTTTTTTCTCCTGCTCTTTCTTGTTTTGCTTTTCTTTCTTTCCAGCTGCC
>JADBJO010011425.1:0-7500 GCA_016801955.1 Conus betulinus | reverse complement strand
ACGTTATATTATCCACGTGAACGTTGGCTGAAGGCAATGACAAAGCTGTCCCGTGAACAACGTGAATAGAACGGAATCAACCACGCATGATCTACCCTCTGTGTCGATCAACCCCTTGTGATAAACGGAGTTGCACATCTATCGCGCATAACCATGCCTCTTAGAGCCAGTCACATTGCAGCTTGCCACTTCATTGAAGACTCGAACTCTCACATCATGCTGTTCGTAGCTTTACAGTTTTTGAACTTTATCACAGCCCCCACCCTACCCCTAACCACCCACCCCCTCCTCCCACTTTTTCCCCTTTGTGTGGCAAACCCAGTAATTTTTTTTTTTTTTTAATACGAACCCAGTAGATGTTGTATGGATGAACCCATCAAATAATGTAAGGACGATCCCAGCTGATTTTGTAAGAAGGGACCCAATATATTTTGGCGCGGATCCGTGGTGCATATTTGGAGTCGAAGGACGGATCCAGGATTCGTCAAACTTTAAACGCATTTCTTTCCAGAGTCTGTGCCGGTTTCTTTCTTTATTAATGAGCACCAGTCTACTTCTCTGAGGGGGGTGGGGCGGGTGAGGTAACCAAAGGGTCGGAGATGGGAGGATAGGATGGGGGTGAAGGAGTGTAGGTGGACAGAGAGGGGGTAGGACGGGGCTGATTGATGGAATAAGTCTTTAACCTTCAAAATCTTACGCTCTCTTTTTGTTCTGTTCAATTTATTTTCTTTCTTTTCCCTTTTCTTTTCTTTTCTTTTTTTTAAAACCCCTTTCCATTTCCCTCTATGTTTTCTGTCTTCCTTTTTTTTTAATGTGTGTGTGTGTGTGTGTGTGTGGGTGTGTGTGTGTGTGTGTGGGTGTGTGTGTGGTGTGTGTGTGTGTTTACTTTTTTATTATAATAGTTGAGCTGGGATGTGGGTAGGGAGGGAGGGGTGTTTGTTGTTCCCGGGGGTTTTCTCAGTGTGTCTTCTTTCTTCTTCTCTCTTCTTATTATTATTATTATTATTAGAGAGAGAGAGAAGAGAGATGAGAGTAGAGTGAGTATGTGTGTGTGTTGTGTGTGTGTGTGTGTGTGTGTGTGTGGTGTGTTGGTGTGTGTGTATGTGAGACACACTTTCTCCTCTTCCATTAGATTCTCGCACGCACCGCACGGCACGCGCACAGACGCGCGCGCGCACTGCACACACAACACACACACACACACACACACACACACACACCACAAACACACACACACACCGCATCGCACGCGCGCGGTTTCACCACTGCGGGGGGAGAGAGAGAGAGAGAGACAGCGCGAGAGGAGAGACGCGGGGGAGTTCTGCGGAGGAGAGAGAGAGAGAGACAGAGAGGGAGAGACAGAGAGAGAAGAGAGAGGGAGAGACGGGGAGGATTGGTGGAGAGGAAGAGAGAGAGAGAGAGACGGAGGAGAGAGAGGGACGGGGGAGTGGGAGGGAAGAGAGAGAGGAGAGAGAGAGAGAGGAGAGAGAGAGAGAGAGAGACGAGTGAGGCGGAGAGAGAGAAGAGAGAGAGAGGAGAGGAGAGAGAGAGAGAGAGCGAGAGAGGAGAGGAGCGAGAGAGAGAGAGGAGGAGGAGAGAGAGAGAGAGAGAGAGGAGCGAGAGGAGAGGAGAGATTGAGAGAGAGAGACGGGGGAATTTGAGAGAGAGAGAGAGAGAGAGAGAGAGAGAGAGAGAGGAGAGAGAGAGAGAGAGATTTCCAGATGATGATTCGTCTATGAAGGTAAGAGAAACTGATTTTAAGTTGATGGCTCTTCTATGATTGCAATAGATGTAATTTGATATATGTTTATATGTTTCAATCAATAGTTTGTTAATCAGTATAGTTTACTACTGGTTTTCTTCTTTCCGAAGTTCTCCCCATTTTGCAGAATATGTATGCAGCCTAATCAGGTTATTCTGACAGCATAAGACAGGTCAGCCTGACTGTAACACATCGATTTTCAGTCAGTCAATTACAACCACCCAAAAAGTGTTTTTTTTTTTTTTTTTTTTTTTTTTTTTTTTTCTTTTTTTGTTCACATCCCCTACTGTCTTTCACCATGTAGAATCGAGAATCCAACAGAAAGAGAGCATGTGAAATGAAAAGGGAGGGGCAAAAAAAAAAAGAAAAAAAAAAAAGAAAAAAATCAAAATGAGCCACCGCCCTTCGCGCGCAAACGGATCAAGTTTCATACGGAAATCTACAATGCGTCAGAAGTTCATAAATTACTGTAACCCAGGTTGCTCTCCCTTCCAGCTACGATAATCATCAATAAGGAAACTATGATAACTACTGTGAAGAACATGTACAGTGAATATGATTGTAAGAAAACGGTGACACACCTCTCCTACAAAATCGTCTTGGAGTGTGTGTGGTGTGTGTGGGGGGGGGGGGGGGGGGGGGGAGGGGGGTGGTAGGGGGCAAACAAATCGATCTTTCTGCTGATCTTTACTCCAAGAAAAACGTCACTCAAGTACATGAAGATATCCTTTTCTCTCTCCTACCGTACCGTGCGGCTGGGCTGGCTGTTGACAGTTTTAAAGTGTTTCACGTATTCGGAGCCAGAGAGCGCCTTCACGGAGAGAACGTTGTCTGAGACTGGTAACTGAGCTGAGCGAAGAGATGACGTGATAGACCCAAAGGTCGCACAGTGTTCTATTGCTAGTAGAACATGCCCTAATCTCCCTCCCCTCCCCACCCTTTCCTCACACTTCCATCCGTTAAGGCTTTTGATAATCCCTATTTAGACGTGTCATAATACTTAAAAATTGAGTACTGGCTAATGGCTACCAGACTGAACAGGTCCTCAAGTTAAAAGAAGGCACTCACTGTGTGCGTACTGCTACTGCTCTGCTTGTCGGGATTATTCACAGGTCTTATAATATCATAATAAAAGGAAGTCTCCACCCCCACCCCCCCCCACCCCCCCCCCCACCCCCCCCACCCCGCTTCCCCTCCTCTCCCAATAACACTGAAGTCGAGTTACTAGCTTTGGCGATTCGTAGTTCATCTTCTCTCTCTTCTATCTCTCTCTCTCTCCTTCTCTCTCTCTCCTCTCTCCTCTCTCTCTCATACAGCTAATGGCGTTAGACACAATCTCATTTTAGATTCTTTAAATGTAAATGTTAAAGGACCAAACAGATTAATTTTCCCTGGATTTCGAGACATCAAGCAATGAATTCTAAAAAATGATTGGGTTGCCCTCTCTAGTAGTAACCCTGAGCAGAGGGGAGGAAAACAGGTTTATGCAGGGCTGACTTCCCGTTTTCTCGCCCGCACGACACTTCGTTGTTTTTGAGCCTTTGAGCTCCTTTACAGGCGACCGTTTTCCTGGTTTTTGTTTGTTTAATCTTTAAGCCAAGGTGGACTCTCGGGGCCTTTTTACATGGTTGTCTTGTCAAACTCACGGATGGAGAAATGGCGGGGGGGGGCGAGGGGCAAGGGGCGTTGGAGGGGGGGGGGGGGGGGGGGGGGGGCAGGAAGGGGATAAGAGCAGCGGGGGGAGAGGTGGGGGGGGGAAGCGGGGGGGTGGTAGCCGGGGGGGGGTGCCGAAGTAGGCAGGATTGGTTGGGGTGGAGCCGGGGATTCACATCCTGAAAAGGTCAGATCTGGAAGAAGAGGAAGGTCACATCCAGAAAAAAAAAAAAAAAAAAAAAAAAAAAAAAAAAAAAAAACCCGAAAAAGAAAAGAAAGAAAAGAAAGGAAAAAAAAAAAGAAAAAAAGAAAGAAAAAAAAAAAAAAAAGAAAAGGAAAAAAAAAAAAAGAGGAAAAAAAAGAAAAAAAGTGGAGGTAAAAAAATGAGAAGAGAAAAAAAAAAAAAGACGGAAAAAAGAAAAAAAAAAAAAAAAAAGAAAAAAAAGAGAAAAAAGGAAGGAAAAGAGGAAAAAAAAAAGGCGAAAAAACACAAGAAAGAAAAAAGACAAAAAAAAAAAAAATAGGAAAAAAAGAAAGGAGAAAACAAAAAAAGGAAAAAAGAAAAGGGAAAAAAAAGAAAGAAAAGAAAAAAAAAAAAAAAAAAAAAAAAAAAAAGATAAAAAAAACCACACCCATGTTGCTTAGCTTTGTTTTTTTTTAGGAAAGCGGCACCCTCCTCGGCCAATGCGGCCGGCCGTGGCGAGAAGGCCACAGTCCAGGGAGCGCGTGTGGGGTACTCCTCTCCTATCTTGATCTTTTGTGTTTTGGCAAATTTTCACCCTCCTAACGCGCCAGGAAGGATTTCAACACACAACACCCACACACACACAACACACAACGAGAGGAGGAGATTTTGCGGAGGGGAGAGGCTGGGGAGGGAGGAGAGAGGGGGGGAGAAGAACGAGTGAGAGAGAGAGGCGGAGGGGACGGCGGGGGGGGTGGGGAGGGGGGACGGGGGGGAGAGAGAGAGCGGAAGAGAGGGCGGGGAGGAGAGCGAGATGAGAGAGAGAGAGGAGAGGAGAGAGAGAGGAGAGAGAAGTGGTTATGTCAAAGTATGACTGAAAACTAACACGTGGTGAAAAGTTTCCAGAACAAAGACAGAAAAAAGGTCCATCAAGGGCAGAAAACTTACGATAATAAAGAGAGAGAGAGAGAGATGAGGAGAGAGGAGAGAGAGAGGAGAGAGAGAGAGAAGAGAGAGAGAGAGAAGGAAAAACAAATAAGCAAAGAAGAAAGTAAGTGAAATAATGCAGAATACGAAGAGAGCTGCAGAAAAGATGAAATTACTGACAGATAATGCCAGAGGACTGGGGAGCTGTATGGGGAAGCCCCCGGTATCCCCACAGAGAAGTTCGTGTGTGTGTGGTGTGTGTGTGTGTGGTGTGTGTGTGTGGTGGTGTGTGTGTGTGTGTGTGTTGTGTTGTGTGTATAACACTTTGTGTGTATATATATATAACTTTGTGTATACATAATATATATATATATATATATATGTGTGTGGGGTGTGTGTGTGTGTGTGTTGTGTTGTGTGTGTATAACCACTTTGTTGTATCTATATATAACTTTGTGTATAACATATATATATATATATATATATATATATATGTGTGTGTGTGTGTGTGTGTGTGTGTGTGTGTGTGTGGTGTGTGTGTGTGTGGTGTGTATGTGCGTGTATGTGTGTGTGTGTTGTGTTGTGCGTCTGTATGTGTGTGTGTGTGTGTGTGTGTGGTGTGTGTGTGTGTGTGTCTACACATATATAGTCACCTGTTTTCGTGCCGCCTAATGATCTCTCTTTTCATGGGTCATGACTTACTGTCTTCGTGTCGGTCACGTTTTGACCGCCACAAATGGCCAGGAACCATGAAACGAGTGAAACTGAGAAAGAAATACGCCTGAAGCTGCCAGTGGGACCCAGAGAAGTACTGTCCTCAAACTGCCAAAACCACACGAAGATGGGAGGGAGTAAGAGTAACCCCGCAATCACCTTGGAAAGCCAGCCCTGAGTCCACATAGGATGCAGGCACGGTCACAGCATTCCTTTAATAATGTTGATAACAATAATAATAATAAATGAATACTTATATAGCGCCTATTCTCGGCTAGGACCAAGCTCTAAGTGCTTTACAAGCCACACTCGTTTACACAACGGGCTGCCTATCTGGGTAGTGCCTGACTGAAGAGCTGCCAGCTGGCGCTTCATTCAGTCGTTTCCCGTGTCATCCAGTCAATATCGTTCAATATCGTTCACTCAACTTCCTTACTTACTTCCATCATTCTTTTCCATTTCTGACGCAGGATGCATGCTAAGTGTAACGTGTCATCCATACCAACGGCCAAACTGGCCTACTCTTCCGAAAGTTGGTGATGGGATTTTACGTGTGTGTGCAAGATGTTATGCGTGCGTTTCACACTCGCAACCTCGGTTTATAGTGTCATTCGAAGGACTGTATGGGAAATGGAGTCAGAACCAATGTTAACTCGAGGAAAAAAATCCCCCTGTACCGAAACGACCCGGCGGAGATTCGAACCCGCAAGCCCAGGATCACGAGTCCGGCGCTCTACCAACTGAGCTATTCCGGCTCCCCAAAGACTCGTAGGGCATAACTTGCTCCCTGGCAGATGCCACTGAGTGACCAATAGACGCGACGCTACAGAACCTCCATGGAAACGCCCACCATGGATGGACCAGCTACATAGTTCATGACTGCAGAGCCCACCGGCAAAAGACGGCCACCACCAAGCGGCCTGATGAATGCCCCCACTCGTTGCTGTTGTGATGACAGGTGAAAACAGTTCAACTCTAGACATAGCCGAGCTTTAGCCACATGATTTTTACGTGCCTTCTACAATATTAGTAATGATTCATAATTTGAAGTAAAAAAAAAAAATCACTCATATTAGTTGTCGTGAGCTCGCTGTGTTATGTGGGGTGTGTGGGGGGGGGGGGGGGGGGGGCAGGGTGGAGGGTGGTTGTTTGGGGAAGGAGGAGATGCGAAAAACTTTTTTTTTTCCCCAGGGAGGAAACAGTAAATTAATATGTGGGGCTTTTGAAACAAGTGATTGAATTCCATATATAAACTAGTTCTCTTCGCTATTCGCGTCAGTGTCGAAGTGTGGGACGAGTCAGGTGACAAGTTGGTCGTGTGGCGGCCGGTGTCAGTTTCAGTCTGTAAGAGCAGTCAGTCGTTCGTCGCCTGGTGGACACGGGACAGAATTAATGCCCTGAGAAGCCTAGCTGGGTTGTTGGAAGGTTCTGTCCCTGTGTGTGTGTGGTGTGTGTGCTGTGTCTTGTGTCTTGTGTCTTTATCTGCAGAAAGAGGTGCTGCGAGGCTGAACTAATCTAACGGGGGTGGAGAGGCGAGATGACTACAGGGACAGGGTAGGGCTGATTTAGGCTTTGTTTTTTAGGCTTCTGTGTGTGTGTGGTGTGTGTGTGTGTGTGTGTGTGTGTGTGTGGCGTGCGCGCTCTGTCTGTCTCTATATTATCCTCTCTCTCTATCTCTCTCTCTCCTCTCTCTCTCTGTGCAGTGTGGTGATCTATCTATCTCTCTCTCGCTCTATATCTCTCTCTCTTTCTCTCTCTCTCTCTCTCTCTCTCCTCTCTCTCTCTCTGTCTGTTGTGGGTGGTGTGTGTGTGTGTGTGTGTTGTGTTGTGTTTCTGTTTGTTCTCTCTCGCTTTCTGTCTGTCTCTCTCTCTCTCTCCTCTCTCTTCTCTATTCTCTCTCTCTCTTCTCTCTCTCTCTCTCTCTCTCTCTCTCGTCTCTCTGTCTCTTCCTCTCTCCTAGACTGAATAACCCCCTTAAAAAGTTCTGGAAATTATTTTGTTTAAAAGTGCGAATGAACCATGATTTACTTTTACAAATTGAAAGAGAGATTGACGGCTTTGCAGGCTGGTGCTTTGCTACGCTAATTCTTTCAGGAAATGTTATTTCAAATTCATTCCTTTATTTCGGAAATCTTTATTTATTAGTTCTTGAAAAAAAAACTCATCTTCTCTCTTGGCTCTCTCTATCTCTCTCCTGTTTAAAATAAGGTATTAAAAGGAAGTTTTAAACTACAATATGTTTCGAGCGCTTGCTCTCTTC
>JADBJO010011424.1:62679-64912 GCA_016801955.1 Conus betulinus | reverse complement strand
CGGATTTTACAAACACAAATGATCTGAACATTGTCAGCAACTATCAAAGAAAAATACCAACAGAACTAGAATGCAAAGTTTCTGAAAACAATTTAAGAAGATCAAAGTCATTAACTATTTTCTGTAATCCTCACCCACACAACCGTCACATATACCACACCACCCCACCTAACGAAAACCACCACACAACACCATCGCCTCACTCATCCCCTCCCTTCACGCAACACCCCCCCCCCCCCCCCCCCCCCCCTGCCTCCTCTCCCATAATCCCCTCTGTCATTTCCTTCGGTCAGCCATTCTTCACAGCTTACCACATGGACATCAGACCATAAGTCGCTCTTCGTTTTCTTGTTTTGTACTGTCCTAGCATTTGAGCTTTGATGGCAGGACAGTGCAGAAGCAGATGATTCGTAGAAATTGACTCCCACAAAACACAAATAATATTTTTACAAAATTTTGTTTTGAGAGCATTTAGACGAATCTTAAACATCAAAGACGTAACTGATCTGGATTTGGTTTGACTTAAACTCTTAATTATTATATCCGAATGCAGTGTGTCACAAGCTGTTACACAATTATGTGAATATTGTATATCTAAGGTCTTCAACTTGTCAGCAAATTATCCTTTGCTAACTTGTCAAAGTTACTTATATATTCAATGTAGATCTAGCTAACATTAAGTTTAATTGTCCCTGCAGCATTGCGTGCTTGCAATCTTCTTTATTTGGCTGCTTGATCTACCTGTTTCATTAAAGACAAATTCCCACAGTGAGATGGAATCCAATAATAAAAAGTAACCAACTGATATCTTTACCTTGCTAAGTGATCTATTAATGTGCTTGATTCCTGTGTCATTTTTTCAACCCGTGCCTTGGCATTTTGACCTTGATGGTGCGTGTGTGGGTGTGAGTGCAATGTGTGTGTGTGTGTGTGTGTGTGTGTGTGTGTGTTGTGTGTTGTGCTGTGTGTGTGTGTGTGTGTGTGTGTATGTGTGATACGAGTCCACGCGCGCACGTGTGAATGAGAGTACGCACGCGCGCCTATAAGTGTGTGGTGGTGTGTGGGTGTGTGGTGTGTGCGGGCGCGTTCGCTGCGTCAGCGTGTGAGTTTGTGGAAGGTCAGGAAGGGGGCGGGGGGGAGGGGGGTCAGAGGGCAAAGCAGATGGCAGACGGCAGGATGGCACGGTGGTGATACAGAATGAAGGAGTTGAATCAGAAATACGAGTTTTTTTTTGTCTTTTTTTTTAAGTTGTGAGAATCCAGACCGAGTCATCAAACGCGTGATTTAAAATCTGCTGACACCATCTTTGTTGAAAATCAAAGATGAAAAAAAAAATTGACATGAGAATTGCAGCACTGCTCGCTGTAATCAAAACGAATAACAGAAGAAACTGTTCCTCAGCACGCACTAAATTCTACAACGGGCAAACTACTTCCGCATTCCAGTTACGGTTCAGATACTGTGTCGAAGACCGTGAGAAAAGAAAATGAAGAAGGGAATGCCGGCTGCATTAATGCGTTTCAGTTTTTTAAACATACCTTTGCAAATTTGTAGTGCTGGTATACACTAATTTTAGCATTTCATCTTTTTATATATTTTGTAATTTTTTTTTCCCGTGACACCGGACTTTTCCCATTGTTGATATTGTAACAATGCATAACCAGTACAGAATAAATGTGCTTGACATAGTCGTGACTGGTTTGTCGTGGTTAGAACTCTCTCTCTCTCTCTCTCTCTCTCTCTCTCTCTCTCTCTCTCTCTCTCTCTCTATTTCTCTATCTTTCTATCTGGCCATCAATGTGTGCTCGTCTGCCTTCGAATATGCGCGCCCGCCTGTGTGTGTGTGTGTGTGTATTTGTGTGTGTGTGTGTGTGTGTGTGTGTGTGTGTGTGTGTGTGTGTGTGTGTGTGTGTGTGTGTGTGTGTGTGTGTTACTGTCCTGTTTTCTCAAGTTTTCCATGATGTACATAATACGACCAGCTTTTACAACAACAACAATGAAAACAAGAAGAAGAACAACAACAAACATACATGCATACATTCTTAAAACGTGTGAGCAAAGACAGAGGTAAGGTAAGAGTATACTGTTTGTAGCCCAGCCGACCGCAAAGCGCCACATCAGGGCTGTCACTACGTTCATCAAAAGACAGAGGGAAAGAGACAGAAATACAGACAGACAAACCTCGCAGAAGAAAACACATCCATAGGTGGATTTTTTTTAATTCTTTTCCTTT
>JADBJO010011424.1:50179-57679 GCA_016801955.1 Conus betulinus | reverse complement strand
AAAAACTGACATGACGTCATCTGTATATCGACCATCCGTTCTCCGGCTGCAACTGGGGCACACAACAGACTATAACCTTCCTTGGTGATCAACATGGCGACTCCGGTAAGCCAGCAAGTCGTGGACAAGCGACGGACCTGTAGCATCTGTCTGGAAGCCTTCAGAGGACGACAGCCGAAAATATTATCCTGTTTTCACACCTTCTGCTCCCTGTGTGTGCTTCAGCTGGTGGACAGGGAAGCCAGGCAGTCCGCTCAGGTAGGAGACGTGTGTCACAGCACGGGTTTGGCTTTGTCTGTTGGGGCGTTTTGTGTTAGGTTTCCGCCACACAGCGCGTGCAATGTGTTTGACTGCAAAGTAGGACAGCTGCTATCATTCAGGCTTCAACGTTTATTCGTTTCGTCTAGTAATAATGCCAGTGTTGCTCTGTGTGTGTGTGTGTGTGTGTGTGTGTGTGTGTGTGTGTAATGCGTCTGTGTGTGTGTGTGTGTGTGTGTGTGTGTGTGTGTGTGTGTGTAATGCGTCTGTGTGTGTGTGTGTGTGTGTGTGTGTGTGTGTGTGTGTGTGTGCCAGTGTACATGCACATGAGTTTTGTGTATATTTATGTGCGCGCGTGCGCACGCGCGCGCGCGTATGTGTGTGTGTGTGTGTGTGTGTGTGTGTGTATGGATCAGAAGGAATGGGGAATGCTGGTGATGTGTTGGGGGGTCTATTGATGAGACGTGACTGGAGTGTAAGTAGACAGGTATTCCAACGAAAATATAGAATTTTTTTTTGCTTCATTGTTTTCGTTGTGATGGTCATGGTAATGGTGGCAATAACATCTACTACTTATACTTCACAGCTACTTCTACAACTATATTGTTGCTATTGTGTCCCTGCTAATACTGTACCTTCTGCCATTACACCTGTAACTGCTACTTCAGATTCACAACGGCTGCTATGATGACAGCGCCTGCTAGATCTTTTGTGTCCAGAATCTCTTTGCACAGTCATCCATGTCCGCCACACTGATAATTTTAGACCAGGGTCTTGCTAGAGCAGAGACAATGTGTACAGATCAACATGCAAGCTATGTCTGCATTCAGCTGAAGACGGAATAAACCGACTGTAGGCCGGTGGGTTTCAGCCTACTCCCCTCCCCTCCACAATCCACACAGGGTCTCCTGAAACGTGAATAGATAAACACATTCAATGTGGACTTTTTACAATGCTCTCCAACAGTATTGCAACTGCAAGAAACCATGGTTTATAAAACTATTACACTCTTTCTATTGGAACATTGCTATAGGCCTGTGCCTTTAGTATTCTGACCTCTCTCTCTCTCTCTCTCCTGTTGTGCGTGGGTCCCCGTGTGTGTGTGTCCGTTTGTATTAATTGTTAAAAGGAATGTTAATTACATTTCTGCTCTCTCTCTCTCTCTCTCTCTCTCTATATATATATATATATACATACTCCTTTTCTATCTATCTATATATATATATATATATATATATTGAATTATAAACAAAGCTTGTTTTTATGTCTCAGATTGTAGAAATAAGGGGGTGATAAGCCTTCATATCTGCAGTGGTAGATGATTCTGCCTAACTGACAGTATGTGCTTGAGTGGGTGAATGGGGAATAAATAAATGCTTCTCAAAATGAACCTTCGACAAGCTTATAGTCTCCAAAGAGGAGGACCATCTCCAATCGGGAGAAAGCTCACTAACATATAACTCCTGGTCAGATACCGGTATTGCGAAACCTGATTGTTTTTCTCCTCAGTGACCGCGGAAAGTGGTAATTTGACTCCTCTGCCTTTTTGGTTTTAAGAAGAATGCTATACCAGAAAAAAGGCTGGTGTGCAATACCATAGTATGTTTGTTGAGTTTTCAAAAAAACAACTAAAGGTGCCACCTAAGAAGCAAAAAGAAAATCATGAAAGAGCAAAACAAGCTACATTTTCTTGTGAAAAGTAGAAAAATATAAAAAGATAACCTCTTAAAGACACAAGTGCTGAGGGCCAGTTCTTGGAATGAATCCGCAAGGGACTAAATTACAATGACGAAGGCGGACGCGCTTGTGAGAGCTCTGTCAACAAATGGACTTTTACACTGACTGGAGTGAAATTTGTGTGTGTTACATCTGGCAGGTGGGTGCCGGCAAGTTCGATAACATTCATTATGATTGAAATTGCCGTTTGGAGAGCAAGAATTGGCTCCTTTTGCCATTTTTTCAAGTAGGTTAAAACAGAAGAAATCAGAGTTGATGCGCGTGCGCAAACTCGAGGTGCACGATGTGTTGTTATGGTATGCCTGCCTGTGCCTTCTTGTGGCCATCGGACACTGTGTGTGTGACACGCTAGCGTGTGCTACGCTGACCCCTTTCTGCTATGAGTTCTATTCAGCCACCGCTGTCGCCAACTGAATGTTTGTTGTCATACCGTTCTGAAATAGGCAAGCCAGGTGTTGCCACCACGGATCTCTCCTCGTCACTGATTGTGTCAGTGGCAGGCACGTGTTGCGTGATGGTGGTGACAGTGAACAGTGCGTTTGCTTTGCGGCGTGTGTTGCTCTCAAATGATGTTCAGAAAAATCCTGGGCCATCCACAAAACAAGACACAAGCCAGCAAAAATTTATGGAACAGCTCGAGTCCAATCTCGACAGCAGGTTGTCAAAGATGGTCGAAACACTGCAACAATCATTTGATCATAAATCAGCACAGCTTCTCCAAGCAGTGAACTGCCAAGCTGAGACAATGAAAAACATCGAAAGAAATCAAGAAGAGATGAAGTCAATCATCAGTGTGTTTGCTCATGATATTGCTGAATTACGAGACTCAGTGAACGCTAACACAACCAGCATCAACAATATGGAGAGGCAACAGGAAGAGCTGCACAGATCTGTGATGACTTGCAAGATGAAATTGACCGACTCGAGAGCTTTTCCAGGCGCAACAATGCAAAATTTTTTGGCATTCCTGAGGGGGGCAAATACGAATGTTGTGAGAGTGTCATCCAGGAAACATTGTCCAGTTATTTGCCTGACATGAACTGGAAGACAGATGTGATCGAACGTGCACATAGATTGGGCAGACAGAATCCAAAAAGCACCACACCTCGCCCCATCATCGCCAAATTCCAGAGATGGGGAGATCTGATGAATGTGATGAAGGCCCATTCCGCAGGGACAAGATGAAAGAGGATGGCATTCGTGTTGCTCAGGACTTGACAAAACGGCAGTCAGCCAAGTGAAAGAGCTGAGAGAGCAAGGCAAAGCTGGTTATTACACCAACGGCAAGCTGAAAGGTCATCGATCACCCCCGATCCATCCCTGATCGCGATCGGAAACAAAGAAGGGAAGAGAACGCCACCCCGCTCAGGGATGCCCACGCCCCCCATCAACACGACAGAAGGTCACAAGCAGCCAATGGGAAACGCAGGAAAAACGAATGACGTCAGAGACTGCCCTGTGCCCACGGCCCATACACCTACTGATAAAAACTGTTAACACAAGGCGCACAGCGAGCCAGCAGCAAACCCAAAACTCGCTCAATCGTGACCAGTGAGAGACAGGCCAACCTGTTAGAGACTTGGGGAGCGGGGCGTGATTGCACGGGAAATACGGTTCAGAATAGTGAATAGGGAAGTGGCCGAGGCCTGCAACGCGGCACATCTATACTACATACAGCTGACACAACACTCACAGGGCCCATGCACGGACAAGACAGACTGGGTGAATCGAGCAATGTAACTATCACAGATACAAAAAAAAACAAAGAACAAAACACAAACACGCCATCCAGAAACAGAATTGTTTTTCTCTCTTTCTTTTCTTATTTGGAACATTGAAGGCTTGATAAACAAGCTATCTGATCATGATTTTATTTATTACATTAAATTGTTTGATGTTTGTTGTTTGATGGAGACTTTTACTTTCCCTTCATTTGATTTCAGTATTCACTTTGATGACTATTTTGTACTGCATTCGCCAGCTGTTAAACTGTCCAGGATGGGTAGAGGTTCAGGAGGAACAATGATTTTAGTTAAAAATTCCTTAAAGCAATTTGTATCTGAAGTTAAGACACACGTTGATAACATGCTATGTGTTCGTTCGTTTGTGTAAATCACTTTTTGGTTGTGAAAAGATGTTTTATTTATTGGAATGTATAATCACCCAGTTGGCAGTCCCTACTACAAAGAAAAAGATTATGATTGTGCCATTGAAGAACTTGAACAGTTTGTGTTATCACTCAGTGAAAAGGATGAAGATGTACACATAATCATTGGTGGCGATATGAACGCTAGAATTGGAAACTGGTGTCTGGAATGCGATGATGTTTCTTTTGATGATGGTAGGCCTTTTGTTCAGGACGATTTATTTCAAAGAAGATCAGAAGACTAAGTGAAAATGGCTTTGGTAGACGTCTAAAAGAATTCTGTACAGCTCTCCAAATTGTACCATTGAATGGTTTAATTCAAAAAGGCTTTGATGGTTCTTATACATTAATTTCAGATAATGGAGATAGTGTGATCGACTATTATTTTTGTTCCCCTGATATTTTGTCCTTGATAAACAGTTTAAACGTTTTCTACACGTATGGAATCTAAGCACATGCCTGTCGAACTCCGCGTAAAAAGAGACATTCCCCAAGAATTCACTGTAGAGGACACTGGAGAGTTTAGCAGTAAACTTAAATGGGACCCTACCAAAGAGCATGTTTTTCGTGCAAATGTATCGTCCCTTGATTCTCTGAACGCCCTGGAAGAGGCAAACACACTGCTAGATTCTGAAAATATCGATTTAGCTTTGAAAAGATTTTCAGACGTTTTAATCCAAGCAGGCGACTGTATGCGACGCACGACAATGATAAGAGGCAAAAAATTTGAACGTAAAAAGAATTGGTACGATCGGGAGTGTGACTCACAAAAACGCAATGTAATACGTGCACTTGGACGCTATAGGCGCTCGAAAAAGGATGAACATAAAACAAATCTTAGACGGGAACGATCTCAGTATAAAAATGTGCTTAAGGAGAAAAGGAAAACTTATTATGATAATATAAGAGAAACATTAATGAAAGATAGATTTGATGGCCGCAGATTTTGGTCGCACGTGCGCAATGTCAGAAGTAAACCGCGCCAAGCGCCTTCTATAGAAATAGGACAGTGGAAAGATCATTTTGAACGAATACTAGGACAGGTAAGTGATCATAGCAGTGATGAAGCTAATGTTACCTCAAATGACGAAGAAGACATTTTCATATACCAGTTCTGGATGCACAAATTACAGCAGATGAAGTTAAAAGAGCTATCCGTAAGCTGAAGTGTGGGAAATCCTCAGGAATTGACGAGATTTGTCCAGAATTTTTGAAATCAATAGAAGGTCTTGTTACTCCTTTTTTAACGAAATTGTTTAATAAATTATACAACTCCGGCTACTTTCCTGAAGACTGGACTCGATCAATCGTAATCCCCTTGTTTAAGAAAGGTGATCCAACCATTCTCGATAATTATCGCGGAATATCACTCTAAGTATAATTAGCAAGGTTTTTACAAGCATTCTAAATATTCGCCTTTACAGCTGGGCCGAAAGTGAGGAGAAAATATGTGAAGAACAGGCAGGATTTCGGAAAAACTACTCCACAATTGATCACATTTTTACATTAGTAACTATGATACGCGATACCTTAAACCATGGAATTAAAGGCAAACTATATGTGGCTTTTATAGACTATATGAAAGCGTTCGATACCGTTGATAGAGACCACTTGTGGAAAATACTAACAAAGATTAAAACTTCAACCAAAATGCTACATATGCTCCAGGGCATGTACTCTTCAGTACAGGCTTGCGTGAGGTGGGGCGCTTCTTTATCAGACTTTTTCGAATGTCCAGGCGGTTTAAAACAAGGTTGTTTATTATCTCCAGTTATCTTTTCATTATTAATATCAGATGTTGCAGAAGAGGTGACTGCAAAAGGAAAACACACGGTTTTTCAATTTTTACCAGGCCTGAGAGAAATTTTCCTCCTTTTGTTCGCAGATGACATTGTCTTAATGTCCTTAACTCCTGTTGGGTTGCAAAATCAACTAGATAATCTGGCCAGAGCCTCAGACAGATTAGGATTAACTGTTAACTTAGATAAAACAAAAATTATTGTATTCAGAAAGGGTGGTCATCTCTCACGCACAGAAAAATGGTTCTTCAAAGGGACAGAAGTAGAAATCGTAAATAGCTATAAATATTTAGGGTTTCACTCTTACAACTAAATTGTCCTTCGTTTTGCTGCTTTAGGAGTAGCTAGAGAGCCAAAGCTAAAGTTGTGGACATTATGAAAACCATGTGGAGCTTAGGAGGTATGAATGTTACGTTGTTTTTTTCGGCTTTTCGATGCACAAGTCAAACCTATGCTGTTATACGCTTCTGAAATATGGGGGACAACACAATTTAAAATAATAGAATCTGTACATCTCTTCGCTTGTAAAAAAACTTTTGAATGTGAACCTTAGAACCCCAAACACAATGGCATATGGCGAGACAGGAAGATATCCTCTATACATAGATAGCACCATCAGTAGTCTGCGTTATTGGTTTTTAGTACAAAAGATGACTCTTCGTCGTTTACCGTATCAAGCCCTCGTCATGCAGTATAATTCAGTGTCCCGTTCTAACAGCGGAGGACATTCACAATATCCTAACTGGTCTATTTCAATAAAATCATGCCTTGATCGATATGGTTTTTCAGAGGTTTGGTTAAATGGAGGAGTAGGAAACGAAAGACAGTTTTTAAGAATATTCAGACAGAGAATGATAGACTGTTTTCAACAAGAGTGGGTAGCTAAAATAAATGAAAGTGATAGATTTAAATTTTTTATAGAAACTTCAAATCATCTTTAGTGTGTGAACAATATCTTTCAGTCATAACGATAAACAATTTAAAACAGCGTTTACAAAATTTAGGCTTGGTATCAATGAATTACAGATCAATAAACGTTTGGCTTAAATATTTCAATTAAATGTCCATTTTGTGATAATATTGAAACTGAAATACATTTTCTATTTTACTGTGCAGAATATAAAGAAGTTAGAGAAAAGTACGTAGCTAAATATTTTTATGTCACTCTTCTTCAGACGAAGGGCTGTGTACGTTCTTATTGAGTATGAAAATACCCTTAGTACTCAGAGATGTGGGGATGTATATTTTTTTTTATTTCATTAAAGCATAGAGAAGAACGTATGTTAGCAACAGCTAGCCCTTTTCACCACGTAGAGTCATGGAAGTGGTGGTTATATTGTTTATATTGCTGGGTTGGAATGTTGTCTATAAAGCTATTATTCTGTCAGTGTAGTAGACAAAGATTGTACTGTTTCTCGCCAAAATGTATTAATTGCCTGGAGGAGGATGTTTTTCCTGTATCTTTGCAATCCTTTCTTTTGTTTCTTTTCGGTTCATAACTCCCCCTTTTCCCGCATGTGTGTGCCCCCTTGTATACGGCCGGTGGCCTTACAAGTAAAG
>JADBJO010011424.1:45000-48719 GCA_016801955.1 Conus betulinus | reverse complement strand
GAACTGACTTGGAATCTACACTAAACGCTTTCAAAAAATTTGAGGGTCATCAGCATACTTTAAGCCATAATTATAGCAAGATTACCTTTTTTTTCCGAGATATAGGACTTTTCTTTGCTAAGGCCTGGGATCATGTATGCTGCACCCCGCATGTTCATGATTAATGCTTCATCAGTGTATATATTTAAATGGTTTGGGATAGTGATCATGCAGATGCATTTTTGATATTGGATAATAACAAATTAGGATTTGCAGTCTTTGTTAAACCTGTATGCTCAATATCAAAATGTGCCCGTATTAGATTCCAGGGAGGGATAGGAGACACAACAGATCTTCTTGCAATAGATATTAGTTTGATATCTGAGGATTCTAAAATCGAGGAAGTATATGTTCTTAGGGTCGTTTGAGATGATGTATTTTAGCCCTTTTGGGAAAATCAGTGTCCAATTTAATATTTATTTCAGGGCCTATATTGTTGTCTATAGTAGAACTTCTCATAACAAATTTGGTGCATGCAAGATTCCTATACTCTTCCAGTGGTAAAATCCCAGCAGCACTGTATGCTTTTTTACAAGATGCATGGACTGGTAGTCCCATGGCTATCTTATATGCTTTGGAATCAATACTTTGAAGTTATTCAGTAAGTATTTGGGTGCACTGGAAAACACCTCATGTGTGCATACGTTAATTTTGATCTAACCAGCGCAGTA
Organism: Conus betulinus; assembly: GCA_016801955.1. NCBI lineage: Eukaryota > Metazoa > Mollusca > Gastropoda > Neogastropoda > Conidae > Conus > Conus betulinus. The sequence goes on along the minus strand of JADBJO010011424.1, from coordinate 48,009 downwards.
GAAAGGTGCAAAAGAGTAACTGTGTCCTGAGCCCAAGCATGCTTGCTAATAATCTTTAATAGATTTAAAGTTTTTCGAGCTTTTGTTAGAATACGCTCTATATGATAATTCCATGAGAACATTGATGTTAAATTTTATCCCAAGAAATGTCACTATTTTTAGTATATTTGATGGGTATGCCGTTGACTTGAAATAAAGGCATATTAACTGGATCAGATCCAGTCTTAAATAACATCATGTGTGTTTTTTTCAGTTGATATTTGCAAACCATTTTCAGTCATGTAAGCAGAAGAGGTATTTAATTCTTTCTGATATAACTTTGTGATATTGTTTTGTGATCTGACAGATGTACATCTTTTCAAATGTCACTTTCATCCATATGCGTATATCATCTGCATATTGGGCTAGCTCTATATTTTAAGTAGTTTTTTGTGGGTAAATCGTACATCAGAATACTGAAAAAGTAAAGATTCAATAACAGACCCCTGAGGAATGCCCATGCGTTAATTTTCGTGTTGTAGAATAGGAGTTCCCTACTCTTGTTCTAATATATCTATTTTCTATGAAGTCTTTAAGAAAATCATAAATGTTCCCTGATAATCCAAATTCTTTAAGTTTATAAAACAAACGAGAGTGCCATACTTGATCATAAGCTTTAGTGATATCAAAAAAAGTCGCTAGTAAACATTTTCTCCTGGAAAAACTGATGTTTGATTTGAGTGGTAAGTTTGACCAAGTGTTCAATACCACTTCTACCCCTTTCGAAAACCTGCTTGGTTTGTCGGGATAACTTTGTTCTTTTCACAAAAGTAGTTCAGTCTCCTTAAAACAATTGTTTCATAAAGTACATTCATGAGAAGTTAATGAAATAGGTCTGTAACTATCTACACTTTCTTTCAGTTTACCTTCCTTGTGAATCGGCACTATTATTGATTCTTTCCATATTTGTGGCAAATGACCTGAGCTCCGGCATTTTTTAAAAGAATATACTAAGTAAAATGCTTATCCATTTGTCTGGAAAATGTTTAATCATTTCATTAGAAATGGCGTTTAATACCAACAGCTGTTTTTTGTTTGGGAGAGAATCTAGAGCATCTTTTACCTCTTGTAAAGTAATTGGAGCGTTGATGTCGTTTGTGTCATCATCAGATACATGATTAAAGACATGGATACATTCTTTATCCTCTCTGAATTTTCTTTGGTTTTCAGACAGCCCATCTAACCTGCTTACTTTAGCAAACTGGTCGACAAACGCTTCTGCTTTCTCTGTGGATTATGGTAACTTGTTATTATCAAGAATGATAGGATATTCTGGGTGTTTGATTCCATTCTTTATCGTTTTTTATCTCTTTCCATACCATTCTACTATCTTTATGATCGAATGTATTTTCTTTTGCAAAAATTATCCCAATAATCTTTTTTGGCTTGTTCCATAACTCTATTACTATGTATATTTGAGTGTTTCATTTCCCTAAATTTTTCATCCACCATTTTTCTTATCTTGACTTTTCTTCGTGTGCACGTATTCCTTGACTAACTGTTTTTTTTTTTTCTCATTTACTGCCTAATCGCAAACTTCAAACCACCAAACATTACTAAGATGTTTACCCCCTTTAGATCCATGATTCTTCAGTTTAGGAATACATAAACCAGACACTTTCAGAACAGAAATGCAAAACGTGTCATACATTGTATCAATACCATCATCTGGGGACAAGCTTATGTCTAGATCTTTAAGCGTATTGTAAAATTGAGACCATTTGGCATTTTTATAATCAAGTCCTGGGATTGTATCATCAGGTTTGTGTCTTCAAAATTAGGGGACTGATTAATTGGAATGATGATTAGTATGTGATCACTCCCAAGTGTTTCACTATAAGTTTTCCATGCACACGACAAAGCCATTTCAGGTGAAACCAAAGTTAATAGCAGTAGGTCTATGTGTAGATACATCAGAAACTCTGGTCTGGTATAAGAACCATCATTGAGTAAACATAAAGTTGAGGCTACAACATTTTCCACAAACCTATTACTACTGACCTGTGTGCACTCTTTTTTCCCCAGAAAGGAGAATGAGCATTAAAATCCCCTCCAACCAACCATTTATTATTATCATTCCTGATATTTTTCATCCATTCAGTATTAGCTTCATCTGGACCCTTAGGTAAATATACAGAAGCATAGTTTACTTTTAAGGAGTCCGAACACTTGATAGTTACAGCACATGACAAAATCCCATGTAATCCACAAGGCACAGGTGACTACTTGTCACAATACCATAGCCCAGTATGAACAAAGATAGCATAATTTACTCTGTCACCATTTTTATCTGTATCTACTACTGGTGGATAGTAGTACTGTTCCAATCTTGGTAGTTTGTTTTTACAGATATTAACAGACTGGAATAAGAGAACATGGCAGTCAGATGACACTAAAACTTGACGTAAGCAGTCAATATTAGAATAGAGAGAGCGGCAGTTCCATTGTAGTATTTTCATATTGTTGTCAAATTTCATGTGTTTGAATAAATATATAACTGAACAAATAAAAACATGTTGTTTTAACACAGTTGGAGCTTAGCTACACACAGACATAGGCTGGTATGCTACATTCGTTCCAAACAAAGCAACAAAAGGTGTCACCAGTCGTATAAGACACTGTGGACCAGGCAGAGCCGTAGAAGGAATCCTCAGGGAAGGGAGTGGGGCGCAGGTACCGGGGACGTCGCGCTGTCTTCCGGGGCCGCTCCCAGAAGAGGTTCCTCAGATGCCGGCTAATATTCCCCGCTAGGATGCTAGCTCCTCTAGCCGTGGGATGTAGCCCATCACGGAGGTTGAAGCGGGCGGCTTGTAGGTTGGAGTGAGTGATGAAGGTGATGTTTTCATCATCATTCAGCTCTGATACCAAAAGTGCATTGTACAAGTCCCCTTTGATACTGAGTTCGGGTCTGATGTAGGAGCCATCTTACTGATTATGATGGCCAGATCAGGATTTTCTTCTTTGATACTT
>JADBJO010011424.1:5000-40000 GCA_016801955.1 Conus betulinus | reverse complement strand
CCTGATCTGTTGATATCTGATGGAGACTGCCAGTTTGCGGGAAGCTTGGTCAGGTGGTCTTTCCATTTGATATCTATGCAGGCAGGCCTATATGGTATGCATTTATTCCTTCATATTTCCTCCACTTTGTCTTAAACTGATGGAAAGGCCGATTTTGTACATTTAGGGAAATCATTGTGTGCTTCTTTCATGCATTCATTTCAGACATATGTGTGTATATGTATGCATATATATGTTGGCATGTGTTGGTGTGCGTACGCGTACGCATGCATCTATTTACGCTCAGAGTTGTGCTTAGTTTTATTGGTATTGTTTCATTGATTTTATTATTATTAATATTATATATTTATTTATTTATTTTTTTTTTATATATATATATATATATATATATATATATATATATGATCGCCTTGTCACTTCTAAGGGAGGATGGTCTGTATTTGGTGTGTTTGATCACGAGTAGTGGCCAGGTTGTGAACATCCCCCCCCCCCCCCCCCCCCCGTGCCGCACACCGCCGCACCTCCGCCGGCCCCTGTGCCCCCCTCATTCCCCGCCCAGGCGCCCCCCTCCCCCCTCCCCATCCTCCCCGTCCTCCCCATCCTCCCGCTCGCCCCCCCCCCCCCCCCCCCTCGCCCCCACCCTATACCCCCACTTCCCCTCACCTTTTGCGAGTTTGTGAAAGTAATTGTGATCTCTTCTTTATACATTCAGCTATGAGTGCACGTATGAGTCTAGTTTTTTGGTGACATGGTCCCCCCCCCCCCCCCCCCCCCCCCCCCCCCCCCCCCCAGTTATTGCCTTGGCATGGCAAGGAAGTATTACCTGTTTTGGTGTCTTTTTCACGAGTTCTGGCCAAGTTATGTCTCCCCCCCCCCCCCCACTACCGCCCCCCCCCCCCCCCCCCCCCCCCCCCTCCTGTCCTCTCCGTTCTCCGTTGGTATTGAGATGGTGGATCTGATAAAGGTAATCATTCTTTGCTTGATGAGTTCAGTGTGTATTATGACATGTGCTTTTAAATTGATATACAAAAGCTGAGGTTTTTTTGTTTGTTTTTGTTTTGTTTTTATTATTTATTTATTTTGTTTTGTTTTGAGAGTGCAGCATTATGCGGTTTCTCTATCAGTTTTATGTATCACTTGTTTGTGCTTGTAAAATTGAATCCCATGTCGAATGATGCACGCGCACAAAAATACTGTCTGTACACGTTCGCACAATGGACAGGATGGCGGGATGATTGTGTGTGTGTGTGTGTGTGTGTTGTTGTTGTTATTGTTGTTGTTGTTGCTGTTGCTTGTTTGTTTGTTTGTTTTTTCGGGTCTGCTTTTTTCTGTTTTGTTAATAAGTTGTGTGATATTACCCGAAAGGATGTGCCTATTTGTGTTTTGTTTCTGTTTGTTTGTTTCTGTTTGTTTGCTTGTTTTCTGTTCAGTCTAAAGGAAGGTGACTTCAGGCAGAAACAGAGAGGGGCAGAGGGGTTGGTCTGCCGCCGGGCTAATATAGCAGACAATGAGTCTGTCTTGTAATTTGTTTGCTGCCTTTGTTTGGCGCACGGTGTAGTAGTAGACTTTTTGACTTTGTTGGTTGGTTGTGTGTGTGTGTGTGTGTGTGGGGGGGGGGGGGGGGGGGGTTGCTTTTTCTGTTGTTGCATATTTGGTGTTAATTTGATGTTACTCTTTTTGTCCCGGATCAAGAAAGGTAAATGACGTGGTGCACTTGAATATGAAATAAGTTGTAGTACATTAGGCTTATTTTTATAGTGCAAATAAAACCTGTATGACATGCGATATGGTAATGGTATGTTGAATCCAATCCGATACCCACCCCCCCCCCCCCCCCTCCCTCCTTTCATCTTCCTGCCCCCCACCCCCCTTTCTGTTTTTTTTTTTTTGTTTTTTTTTTTTTTTTTTTTTTTTTACCCCCTGTAACTCCGCCAACCCCCCCCCCCCCCCCCCCCCCCCCCCCCCCCCCCCCTTGCCATCCGGTGAGTCCTTTTGATGAAAAGATCGGAAAGAGAGCGGTTCTTGCCCCCCCCCCCCCCCCCCCCCCCGCTCACACGCGCACGCACCCCTTCCCCTTCCTCCGGTGCTTATAGAGGCTTCTCGATCGTGCACTGTTTTACTGTTGGGTGAATATTAGGATGGGATCCTGTGAGTGAGGTTGAACCAAGCACGGGCAGTTCATACTTTGGAGGGGTGTGTGTGTGTGTGTGTGTGTGTGTGTGTGTGTGTGTGTGTGTGTGTGTGTGTGTATTCCCCAAAGTGTTGGCTGAGAACCCTTTCAGTCTTTTTTTTTTCTGGAATGTTTGTAAGCATACCTGAGAAATAATTGTGTCCTTACAGCTTGAACATGGATAAATTCTGCACGTACATGATTTTTTTTTTCTCTCGCATACTCTTGCGCACGCACGATTTTTGATGCAACAAGTTTTGCTTTTTGTTTTTGGTGGGTTTTTTTTTTTTGCATTTAGACGACTTCTGAACCTTAAACAAAATGACAAAACATCGGCGTCATTTTTGTTGTGTTCTTCTTTTCTGCTTTTTTTGATTTAGCATTAGTGGGAGGAGAATGATCCCCTATCTACCACCAAATATTGTAAAAAGGAAAAAAAAAAAAAAAAAAAAAAAGGGGGGGGGGGGGGGGGGGGAAAAAAAGGAAAAAAAAAAAAAGAAAAAAAAAGAAGAGAGGAAGCAATGGGCTAGCTCTTTTCTTTTCGGCTTGATACTGCTGGCTACTTACTAAGTATTTTTTGCCTTTGTTTGGATTTATTGTTGTTGCTTTTGTTTGTGATAATTGTTGCTGTTTGTACATACTTTTTTTTTCTCTTTGTCTCTCTCTCTCTCTCCCTGTCTCTCTCTTTCTCTCTCTGTCTCTGTCTCTCTGTCTCCCTCTCTCTTATTTCCTCTCATGACAATTATTGTGCTCAAAGACATGCATTTTCTTTTTCCTTTAGACTTGAAATTTTTGGTTTGTTACTGCTCCTCTCTCCCTATGAAGTTGGATGGATGTGCTCTTTTGTATCAAATGTGTGTGGACAAATTTGTTGTCCTGGAATATAGCAAAACATTACTGTGTCTTTTTGGTGTTCAATTTAAACCTCATCTTGTAAAAAATGGATAGTGGTGTATCAATTTTTTTCTGTTAATTGTCAGGGCCTCAATACCGCCCAGAAAAGGCGGGATATCTTTCATTACATGAGAAGCAAAAACCATTCCATTTATTTTTTTTGCAGATACACATTTTGAGAAGAAAATGGAAAAGTATATTTTAGCGGAATGGGGGTATCAGGGATATTTCTCAAGCTTTACATCAAATGCAAGAGGAGTCGCGATAATGTTTAATAATAATTTTGAATTTAAGGTTGAAAGAACTATTAAAGATAATTCAGGTAATTACATTATGGTAGTTGTAGAAATCCATAAGAAGAGTTTTCTCCTTGTAAACATATACGGGCCAAATAGAGACAACCCAGAGTTCTATAGTAACCTGAAACAAAAGATTAGTGAAATAAAAGTTGAAAATATTATAATAGCTGGGGATTTTAATCTAGTTCTTGAGCCTGAAAAAGATTACCACAATTATAAACACGTTAATAATCCTAAAAGCAAAAAAAGGCAGTTGATGATATGATCGAAAACTTAGATTTGAACGATATCTGGCGAGAATTGAACGTAGAATGCCTTCGTTATACATGGAGAAGAACCAACCCTTTTCAGCAGGCCAGATTAGACTTTTTTCTGATCTCAGACTTAGTAGTGTCGTTTGTAGAGGACGCAGACATTGAAAGTGGCTACAGAACAGATCATTCGGCTGTTGTCTTAAAATTAAAATTTGAAGACACCGGTAAACGTAACACCTTTTGGAAATTCAATACGTCCTTCTAAAAGATAAAAATGTATTTAGATGAAATAAATTCGGAAATTGATAAGGTTAAAAAAGAAAAACGCGCTAAATGCAAACGTAGAGGAAGTAACTGACGAAGAGCTGAGGTTTTTCTATCCCGGATGATATATTTCTTGACTTTCTTTTAATGGAAATAAGATCCAAAACAATTTCATATGCCACGATGAAAAAGAAAAAACTGACAGAAGAAGAAGAACAGCTTGAACATGACGTACAACGACTAGACAGAATTGAAAATAAAAATGAAGAAAGACATCAGATTTATAGACATGAAAAAAGAACAGTTAAAACAGATAAGGGAAAAAAAAACGAATGGAGGGAGTATTGTTAAGGTCGAGAGCTCGATGGATAGCGGAAGGGGAGAAAGTGAGTAATTATTTCTGTAATTTAGAGAAACGTCACTATGTTAGCAAAAATATGGCTAGATTGATAGACCAACATGGCAATACTCTAACAAACCCAGAAAGACATTATTCAAGAAGTGTATACATTTTATAGATTGCTATATGCAAAGACTGAGGTGGAAAATTCCGAAATTAAAGATTTAGTAGAAAATATCACACGTTTTTAAACGAAGAGGAAGCAAAAGGATTAGAGGGGAAAATAAGTCTAGAAGAAGCTACATGTGTTCTAAAGAACATGAAAAAATAATAAAAGTCCCGGTACAGACGGTTTCAGCGCAGAATTTTTAAAGTTTTCTGGAAAAAAATTGGACTCTTTGTTGTAAGAGCACTGAATGCGAGTTTTGAACGAGGAGAACTTTCAAATGTACAGAAAGAAGGAATCATTACTTGCATTCCGAAACGTGATAGACCCAGAGAGTAGAGAGTATATAAAAAACTGGAGACCTATCTCGTTATTAAATGTGATTTACAAAATCGGGTCATCCTGTATTGCAAATCGTTTAAAGATAGTATTACCAAAAATCATCAGTGAAGACCAAACCGGATTTATGAAAAATAGGTATATTGGGGATAACTTAAGACTGATTTATGATACAATTGCCTACTTAGATAAACATGAATTACCAGGATTGCTGTTAAATATAGATTTTGAAAAGCTTTTGACTCGATAAATTGGGAGTTCATGTTTAAAGTATTAAAAGCATTTGGTTTTAAGAAGACATATGTAAATGGATAAGTACATTCTATAGAAATACTAAATCTTGTGTGATAGTGAATGGCCAGGTGTCGGAATGGTTTCAAATAACAAAAGGTTGTAGACAGGGAGACCCCATATCTCCATATCTTTTCATATTGTGTGTTGAAATATTAGCAATGACTGTAAGAGAAAACACAAATATTAAAGGCATTACGGTGAATAATGTTGAACACAAGCTGACACAGTACGCTGATGACACTGAATTTTTACTGGCAGGAGACAGAAAGTCTTTTGAAACTTGCATAGATGTACTTGACAGGTTCAATTCTGTCTCAGGGGCTCCATATAAACTCGGGCAAAACTAGTGTGATTTGGCTTGGGAGTCGCAAAAATTCCACAGCTCGTTATATGGAACATTTAGGTTTAAACTGGAATCCGCCGAAATTTCGTGTGTTAGGTATTTGGTTCACTAATGATTTAAAAGGATGTCTTGAAGTTAATTACTCAGAAAAATTAGCAGAAGTAAAGTATCTGTTCAAAATATGGGTTAAACGTCAGATCACACCTCTTGGCAGAGTTGCAATATTAAAATCTATAATCCTTTCAAAGCTGACTCACCTCTGGCTCCTTTTACCAAACCCACCAGACATATTTTTTCAAACGTGTCAAACAAATCTGTTATAAATTTATTTGGAATAGGAAACCAGACAAAATCAGTCGAAACATTTCACACAATATAGTGTAAGGAATGGAGGCATTGGCCTTCCTGATTTGAAAACATTTGTCTTATCTTTGAAACTTTCATGGATTCGTAAAGCTGAAAAAACAAAACATAAATGGAAAAGTCTTCTGTTGCATAACTTTCCGAAATGGGAACTTATTGACAAGTATGGACCAGAGTTTGTCTCAAAATTCACTAAATACAATCAGTTTGGTCAGAAGTTTCTGAAGCATATAAGGTGTTTTACTACAAATGTATTCCTAAAAATTCTGCTGAACTTCTTGCCGAACCTTTATGCTATAACAAGCGGTTTCAAATGGGAAGAAAATTTATCGTCTCACAAGTATTGCATAACAAAAACATATTTTGTGTTGCCCATTTCTTTGATGATAATGGGCAGTTCCTCACTTACACACGTTTCAAAGATCAGTATGATATTAATATCGATTTCCTTACTTACGCTGGTTACAGATCTGCAATACTTGACTATGCAAAAAAGTCTGGCATTAATATAACTAATAATACGTACCAGAACTCATCATTGTGTTTTAAACAACTGCTTGCAGTTTACAAAGGTTGTAGATTATATTATGATATATATTACAAATAAAGTAACGCCTAAATGCTGCGAAAAATGGGATGCCAAGCTCTCAACATCCCATGACTGGAAATCTTGTTTTTTTATACGCACACAAGATACAGGATGTAAAACTCCAGTGGTTTCAGCTGAAAATAATGCATAGATGTCTATGTACAAATATCATATTAAAGGAAATTGGTGTAAAAAAATAATAATGACAGATGTGACTTTTGTGGAGAGTATAAAGATAGTATTGATCATGTGTTCTGGAAGTGTCATTATGTACAATATTTTGGAATAATCTCACTGATTTATGAAAGAAAAAGATGTATGAATGCACAAAATGTGCGGCTAACAGAGTCACTGATACTATTTGGTAATGATGCAGCAATTTCTAGTGATGTAATATTTTATTTTATAATTCTCTTCGCAAAATACTATATATACACTTGTAAAGTACAAAACAGTCTACCACAAGTAAGTGCATTTATAAGGAAACTAAGGAATCGGTATAAAATTGAAGAACACATCGCATACTTAAAATTAAACCATGTAGATTTCACTGTGAAATGGTCAGTGTACAAACCATTATTTGTAAATGATTAACTATTTAAACATCGCTCGATCTGTATCCTATGACCCCATATTCACAGACTTAAACGCTTTGTCAACTTTTGGTGAACCTGTTGTGCTGTGATCTCTGCACACACAGACTACCTAATGTTGCAAATGAGTCTGTACATATGTCGGTTCTGACATCATTATTATCTCTTTTATTGATGGTTATGTTTGTGTTTTCTGGCCAGTGTGATTTACTTTGTGAAAGTAACTTATGCCAACATATTGATTGAATGTAATCCATCCAACGTGCCCCTCTATTCTGTCTCTCTCTGTCTCTGTCTCTGTCCCCCCCCCCCCTCTCTCTCTCTCCTTGCTTGTGTGATTGCTGAATTCTCCCTTTTTTTCTCTCTCTCCAAAATCTTATTGCTTATGTATGTTTTATGTTCATGTAAATGTTTGAAATGAAATTTGTCTGTCTGTGTGACTGTCTAACTAATTATCTATATGTACGCATACGTGTCTGTGCATGCACACATGCGCGCATGTGTGTGTGTGTGTGTGTGTGTGTGTGTGTGTGTGTGTGTGTGTGTGTGTGTGTGAGCGCGCATGTGCGTGCGTGCGTGCCTACGTACGCGCTTGTGTGTGTGTGTGTGTGTGTGTGTGTGTGTGTGTGCTCAAGATGGTTGACATCCATCGCCACCCACCACTTCTCTTCTCTGTCTCTGCCTGTCTCTCAACAACACCACTTAGGTTTATCAGTTTAAGTCTTTCTGCAACGCCCCCCCCCTCCCCCCCACTGTTTCAACCCCCAGCTCCCCTCACTCCCTTCCCTCTGACCGGTAGTGAGTGCCCTCGCACCCACCAATCCTTTCCTCCACGTTCTTCTCCGAGAGTGGTGTGTTTTTCGTGAAACCCGCCCGTTAAAAAACTTCCTCACCACTACCAACGAAGCTGCCACGACCACCACCCTGTCTCCGCCCTTCCTCTCTAAGCCCTACTTCCCGGTGAGATCGCTGCAATGCAGTCGCATTGTCTCATTAGCTAGAAGCTTTTTTTTGTGCACGCAAAAGAGCCTTTTTTTGACGTTTGCACAAACAAAAAAAGAAAAAAAAAAGAAAAATGAAATGATAAGGCAAAAAAAAAAAAAAAACCTACTGGGAAGTATATTTTAGCGTGAGGCCATGTTTAAAGCGTGTCGCCAGCCTTGACCTTGATCATTCTTATGCTGTGGATCAAACCTCAGGCATACAAGCCTCAAACTGGGGGCAGTACGTGGCATCGGCCGTCTTGTAGAAGTGCCAACGGCCAAAGACCCGGACTGAAGCGAAATACGTCCAAGCCCATCTAGTGCAGGTAAAAACACGTTTTTGGAGCTGTCGTGGGTCACGATCCGACAAGGAATATGGGGGCATGAGTTTCTCCAGTAGACGTAGTTGTCTGAGAGGGGTGGTGATGGACACATGTGGAAGCGTCTCTTCGTTTCCGTTTCTCTAGGCAGAAGCCTTCATCATCAGTACCATGGGCACACAGAGCAATCATGTCTTTGAGAAAAGCGTAGTCACAGTCGACCTGTGTGAAGCTGAAATGTGCTCCCTGTTCAGAGAGAGAGAGAGAGAGAGAGAGAGAGAGAGAGAGAGATTCAGGTGGTTTATTCATATAGGCCTTGGCCCTTATGAGAGAGAGACAGACAGACAGATAGACAAACAGGCAGATAGACAGAGACAAAGAGAACGAGAGGGTGACAGAGACAGAGAGACACAGAGGGGTTAAAGGAAAATTCAAAAGCACACTGGCTGTGTGAACTCTGCCTTGTAGTCTCTTTAGACCTAGCAGCCAGTCCCAAGCCCGGATAAAGGAGGAGGGGTGGGCGTGAGGCTAACAACCTCACCCTGTAAAACAACTGCCTGCTACAGAAACATCAACAATTGCCAAAGAAACGCCTCTCCTGGAAGAAGAAGGGTCTGCATCAGCAGGACTCATGACGCGTTGTGGTGAAAGCCAAAAGGAAGCCTCAGCGCCTACCGATCTTCTGACGACTAGGAAAACCATCACCATCGGTTCGTAGAACATCAGAACCATGTATGAAGCAGGGAAAACTCGACAAGTAGCAGCTGAGATGTGCAACTACAACCTGGCATTACTAGGACTTAGCGAGATGAATTGGTTACAATCCGGACAAGTCAGGTTATCTTCTTGAGAGTTGATCCTCTTTTCAGGCCATGAAAATGAAAACTCTGCACATACAGAGGGAGTAGCAATTATGCTATCAAAACAAGCACAAAAAGCACTAATTGGATGGGAAGCACATGGCCCAAGGATTGTGACTGCAAGCTTCAGAACAATGAAGAAAGACATCAAACTTAACATTGTACAGTGCTATGCCCTGACCAACGACCATGATGAAGAGGACAAACATAGCTTCTACAACAGACTGTAGACCATACTGAACAAGCTGAAGGACAAAGACATCACCATTCTCGTTGGAGACATGCATGCCAAGGTAGGAGGAGACAATCGAGGATACAAAGAAGTTATGGGCACCCACGCACTAGGTGACATACACGAAAACGGCCGACTCACAGACTTCTGCGGGATGAACAACCTAATCATCGGTGGCAGCATATTTCCACACAAAAGTATTTAGAAAGCAACATGGGTATCACTAAATCTTGAAACTGAAAATCAAATGGACCACGTCTGCATTTCCAAGAAATTCAGATGGTCATTGCAGGATGTTAGAGTGAGGAGAGGGCAGACGTAGCATCAGACCATCACTTTCTAACAGCAAAAATAAAGCTCAAGTTGAAGAAGAACCCAGTGAAACCAACAGGAAAAAGAGAAAAGTTCAATATAGGGCTACATAGAGAACAGTACTACAGAGACTCATTCACACTGTCCCTAAAGAATAGATTCCAAACCCTACAAGACCTATATACAGAAGATACAGACATAGGCACACATTGGACAGAAGCAAAAGAAGCTTTTTTTTCAAACATGCAAAGAGGTTCTAGGGTTAAAAAAAAACAAACGTCACAAAGATTGGATCACAAAAGAAACCCTGGAGAAAATCGACAAACGAAAACGGAAGAAGAACAAATCAACAGGAGCAGAACAAGAGCACAGAAAGCAGCAGTCCACGCAGACCACAGCAAAGCCCACAAGGAAGTGAGATGGAGTGTGAAAAGAGACAAGCAAATGTATATGATCAGCTTGCAGAAGAGGCTGCCAACAGCAGAATCATGAAAGCACTCTACGATACGACCAAGAAGTTCGTAGGAAAGTTTTCCAGGCCAGAAAGACCCATTTAAAACAAACAGGGAGAGACTATTACAGACCAAGAGGGACAACTCAACAGATGGGCGGAGCACTTTGAAGAGCTACTGAACAGACCAGCACCACAAAGACACTCCACATGTCCCACCAGCAGAAATTGATCTGCCAATCAATTGTTATCCACCAACCAGGGAAGAAATCGTCAGTGCTATCAAGAAAACGAAGAATGGGAAAGATGTATGTCACGACTGGCCCCTGGAGGTCGACCCTGACAGGATCAGTCTAAAAGGGAGTGAAGGGAGTGACTGACCTCACACGCTCTGCAAGAGATCACACAGGAAAGATTACAATACAACACACCATTTATTCACACCAACATACACATAGTCACAAATAAGCATTTCAACTCACACGCCATACACATAGTCAAATAAGCATTTCAACACACACATTTCGTTTGTTCCTTCCTGTTGTCCCCCACCCTTACCTCCCCAAAGTTCATTGGGAGTATCATTTCCAATCGGCTGTCCCAACCAGGTCTGTTCTGAACAGTCTTTCAGTGCTGGCACCCTCAGCACACCCACACCATTTCTCCAAAAGCACGACACAGAGTTAACCACACTTGCTTAGCTGTCACATAGGCTGCACGAAGTCTGAAAACAGTGTGGAACACATCCCGTCGGGCGAGGAGGTAGTCGTCAACGGTCCCGGACAGGGGTAGGACCATCCGGTGAAGAACGTGTGCTCACACGCTGCGGCCTCAACGACATCAGCCCCGGGTATGGCCAGCTACCCGTGGGTGACCCAAGAAAGTGGCAGGTCAAGTGACTCTCTGCCTCTGTCCAGTAGAGAGAACCAGCCGAGCAGATGCGGAAATGCTGACATCCCTCCCCTACAGGCCGACTGTAGGAATGAAGATACCGACTGTACCTTCAGCGATAAGGTCGAGAACCAGAACTGGAGCGGGCGCCCAGGGACATCTTCCACACAAGTGAAGAGAAAACCTTCCTTACCGTTGGCAGCAAACATGCCACCATACGTCACAGAGTGAGAATACCTCAAGCTAAGAGGAATGCTGCACGTGCGGCAGGTAAAAAGATAGGTGAGAGGCCAATCGAGACAGCCAGTTCAAGAGAAAGGCACCAGCCACACATGAAGCTGCAGGGTGAATTGCACGGACAGTGGAATTATTAGAGAGAGAGAGAGAGAGAGAGAGAGAGAGAGAGAGTAGTACCTAACTTGAGCTGAACGACATTAAGGTGCAAACACACTACAAGCTACATTAAGGGATTGATACACGGCAACAACGACAACAAAAATAAATAAATAAATCATACAACCCAAGAGGGACCAACATCACAGGCCTCGTGACAATGTAACCAACTGCCAGTAGAGCAAGTCATCCGCAAAAGAAGATGGCGGTGGATAGGACACACGCTCCGAAGCCCCCCGGACACACCACCAGAAAAGCCCTGACCTGGAATCCCCAAGGCAAAAGGAAGCGAGGAAGACCAAGAAACACTTGGAGACGGGACCTGAAGCGGACACCAGGCAGATGGGTTACAGCTGGAGCGAATTAGAAAAGATTGCCCAGGACCGTGGTCATTGGCGGGCAGTTGTTAAGGGCCTATGGTCTGGCAAGAGCAATGGGCCTAAGTAAGTAAGTACTGGCTGTGTGCATGCATACTGCCTGTCTCTGCCATTTTCCCTCAGCCCATCATCTGTCCTCTGTGTGTGTGTGTGTGTGTGTGTGTGTGTGTGTAATACCTTTTTTCAATGTCTGTTTTGCTGGGTCTCCTCGTACATATCTGAACGCTGTCTGTGTCTGTCTCTCACTCTTGTCTGTCTGTTTCACTGTCTGTCTGTCTGTCTGTATGTGTGTGTGTGTGTGTGTGTGTGTGTGTGTGTGTGTGTGTGTGTGTGTGTGTGTGTGTGTGTGTGTGTGTGTTTGGGGCTGTTGTTGTTCTTACTGTTATGTGTGTGTGTGTGTGTGTGTGTGTGTGTGTGTGTGTGTGTGTGTATGTGCGCGCGCGTACGCATGTGTATGTTGTTCTTGATGATGTTACTGCTCTTGTTCATGTTCTTGTTCCTAAGTCATCTTCTTAACATTCACTTCCCACAAACAATCAAAGGTGCGCGCGCCCACACACACACACACACACACACACACACACACACACACACATGCACACAAATGTCCAATAATGCCAGAATTGTGACACAATCGGTCTGATCTACTTCGCCAGGAAAGGTAGCCTCAAAATCATTCTGTAGAGACTACAGGCTCAAGCAGATGCCATTATTTCACAAGAACTGTAGGGATTCCGCTAAGGCAGAATTGCCGTAGAACCAAGCGCACTTAAACATACGTGCCCTGGTGGAAAACACCTCACTCGCCAGAGAAAGGTCTAACATACCTCAGACTTCAAGTAGACGTTTGACAGAGCCTGAAAGGAGGCAGTATAAGCCACAATGAAGACATTTTACTTTGGCAGAAGCTAATTGACACTATCCAGCATCTACATGCCAAAGCAACTACTGCGGCACTTACTTATTGGATTATATCTTTCACACTTTTTCACATCCGTCTTGAAGGCACCATGAGTGACACATTTACAGATTATGTCAGCACATTCAGCATTGACGAAAGAATCATCACACGCTTTCACATCTCAAGTGATATCGATGATCTGGCAGGCAGCGAACAAGAACTCGCCATGAAAAGACTGAGTGAAACATCCACAACATGTGGCATGTAAAATAGCACCGAGAAGTTCAGGCTGGTGGCATGCCACAATGCCACAGTCACTAGCAATGTCACTGTTCAAGGACAGAACAATCACTGGTAATGTCACTGTTCAAGGACAGAACAATCACTAGTAATGTCACTGTTCAAGGACAGAACAATCACTAGTAATGTCACTGTTCAAGGACAGAACAATCACTAGTAATGTCACTGTTCAAGGACAGAAACTAGGAAACTGGTCAACAGTTCACATTATTTCCTCAAAATCCATCACTAGCAATGAGGCATCCAGACCTGACATTCTTTCAAAGGTACCAGTGGCACATCAGCACTTTAGGTGTGTGTGTGTGTGTGTGTGTGTGTGTGTGTGTGTGTGTGTGTGTGTGTGTGTGTGGGTGTGTGTGTGTCGGTGTGTGTGTGTGTGTGTGTGTGTGTGTGTGTGTGTGTGTGTGTGTGTGTGTGTGTGTGTGTGTGTGTGATGAGGAAATGATGGGTGGTGGAAGAGGTGAAGGGGCTGGGGATGGTGGGTGATCGGCAATTTAAAGTGGCAGTCTGAGAGAGAGAGAGAGAGAGAGAGAGAGAGAGAGAGAGAGAGAGAGATCACTTACACAGATATAACAGTTATCGTGTCTGTCACAGGCGGTACGGAAATGCTCTTGGCATCGTATCCAATCAAAAGGAACACTGCAACCGTTGCTGTTGATCTTGCATAACGCAGCCGTACTGGAATTCTGAGCCGCAATCCGTGGCAGTGCCAGAGCTGCCAGTATCCACAAGGCCGATTCCAGCACCTTCATTTCGTTCCTGCATAGAATGACAGGCAATCACAGTTGATGTTTGACGAAAAAGATGGCATTAATCGTCCGTGTCCTCCCATGATTTCCTATGGCACGTTTCAGTAGCCCAAACGGTTTTCTGGGCATGTTTCATTAGTTCAAGTTCTCTCATAGATGCTATTTGTGAACACACCTTTTCCCCAGAGAAAAAAAAATCAAGAACGGGCATCCTGATGGGCTAACAGGTGCTAACTGTTGTGATTTCAACATTTCCGCTCAATAGCGGTTTTTGTGCAGGTTGATAGTCACTCGATGTATTTTCCAATGCAAAAAAATCTCATATGAATCAGACCAATCATCACTAATTAGATGCTTGGTTCACCAATATACGCCACTCTGTGAAACTGTAGAATCATGCTCAGCTACCATCTAATCACCTGTGTTATTGCAACCAACTCATCAGTCAGGAAGAGTGGTGTGTGGAATGGACTTACCTGTGTTTTTTCCTTCACTTCCACTTGTTCAGCGCAATGGCTGGCTGAGGGCAAGGGGCCCTGGGGAGACATTCTGATGCCAAAGCTTCCACCAATTTCAAGAAAGATGGACCGAAATCTTTGCAGGTTCACTCTCATCAATACTCGTGAGTTCAATCATCGGGCAGTGCAACAGGGGCCAGGTGCACTGCCCGCCAAAATGTCTCATGGAGAAGATCATGACTTGTTGCTATATTTTCTGTTAGTGGCTTTCTATGCTTTGTTTGTTTGTGTGTGGCTATTTGGAATACATCAACGTCATTAAAATGGTAAAATGGAGGCCTTTAGGGCGCCCGTTTTGCTAAAGCATTTGAGAACATCGCAAAGAACTGTACTGACAACCAGTGTTCAGTACAGACAAATGTCCAGTTTACATTTGAAAACAACGAAGGAGACTGGCATCTATGTCACACACACACACACACACACACACACACACACACACACACACACACACACACACACACACACATATATATATATATATATATATAACGCTGAACAATCAAGCAGTGGGAGAAAACAAGTGCAGGTTAGCAATTCTTCCATCATTATAGTAACGACTTGGCAAAGATCTGAAACCAAGAGAAAAAAAATTGAAGATGAAGTAAATGGAAAAATGTATATCATAAATATGAAAACCCTTCACTAGCTGCATGAGGAAACTATCGCAATCCCCTCTTGAAGGCAGATCTGTATGTATCACCTGCTCCAAGACCTTTCGTCCGCTGGATTGGACTCATCAGGGAGACATGGCTGATTGTGTCTGTGCTCTTGGCGTCAGATAGAGACACACCACAGTCCATAATTCTGTGGTGTTCCGACCGCCAAGGGTTCGAAAAAGAATCCAACAGCACCCCCAAAGAAGCCAGCGAAAGGTAGTAGAATTAATCAAAACGAAAGTATGGAGAGGAAAATAGTTGTTGAAAACTAAAAACATTACGCAAACAGTATGAAATGTAAGAGACAATCTTTGAGCCTATGCTTGAGGATCCATCTAAGGATGCTAGGGAGATCAAAAGATATGGAACAGTCTGAGTGGTCAGCTCTGCTGTTCAACAACCCAAGCATTGTCAGCGGCTAAGAATTGTGCAGAAGAACCTTTCCTTGGATCTCCCAAGAGATGCAATCACCCACTGATTGACCAAACAATATAACGCTGAACAATCAAGCAGTGGGGGAAAACAAGTGCAGGTTAACAATTCTTCCATCATTATAGTAACGACTTGGCAAAGATCTGAAACCGAGAGGGAAAAAAAATTGAAGATGAAGTAAATGGGAAAATGTATATCATAAATATGAAAACCCTTTACTAGCTGCATGAGGAAACTATCGCAATCCCTCTTGAAGGCAGATCTACATGTATCACTGCTCTGAGAGGCCTTTCGTCCGCTGGATTGGACTCATCAGGGAGACACAACTGATTGTGTCTGTGTTCTTGGCGTCAGATAGAGACACACCACAGTTCATAATTCTGTGGTGTTCCGACTGCCACGGGTTCGAAAAAGAATCCAACAGCACCCCCAAAGTAGCCAGCGAAAGGTAGTAGAATTAATCAAAAAACGAAAGTATGGAGAGGAAAATAGTTGTTGAAAACTAAAAACATTACGCAAACAGTATAAAATGTAAGAGACAATCTCTCTCTCTCTCTCTCTCTCTCTCTCTCTCTCTCTCTATATATATATATATATATATATATATATATATAGAGAGAGGAGAGAGAGAGAGAGAGAGAGAGAGGAAGATAAATAGATGTGTGCATACATGTATATTCGAAACCTGATTGTTTCTCCTCAGTGACCGCGGAAAGTGGTAATTTGACTCCTCTGACAGCTATGTTTATAATTATAATTCAATATTTCTTGCAGTCATTGCAACACCTAGCTGCTCTGTAAGTTGCTGGAATGGTGCTCAGTACTTATCCTTGGAATTTATTGTTTCATTGTAATTTAGTCCCTTGTGGATTCATTCCAAGAACTGGCCCTCAGCACTTGTGTCTTAAGAGGTTATCTTTTTATATTTTCTACTTTTCACAAGAAAATGTAGCTTGTTTTGCTCTTTCATGATTTTCTTTTGCTTCTTAGGTGGCACCTTTAGTTAGTTTTTTTGAAAACTCAACAAACATACTATGGTATTGCACACCAGCCTTTTTCTGGTATAGCATTCTTCTTAAAACCGAAAAGGCAGAGGAGTCAAATTACCACTTTCCGCGGTCACTGAGGAGGAAACAATCAGGTTTCGAAATACCGGTATCTGACCAGGAGTTATATGTTAGTGAGCTTTCTCCCCATTGGAGATGGTCTCCCGCTTTGGAGACTATAAGCTTGTTGAAGGTTCATTTTGAGAAGCATTTATTTATTCGCCATTCACCCACTCAAGCACATACTGTCAGTTGGGCAGAATCACCTACCACTGCAGATATGAAGGCTTGTCACCCCCCTATTTCTATAATCTGAGACATAAGAGCAAGCTTTGTTTATAATTCAATATATGTATATATATATATATATATATATATATATATATATATATATATACAGAGAGAGAGTGAATTTATCAGCAGCTACATTGACACTCTTGCGTTTAAAGTGACAGAGAAAGACAAAGAACCCTCTCCAATGAGCGCTCTGTGTGTTTATTGCTCCATCACAGTGCAAGTCAAAGGACTGGTAAGAGTGGCAGAGAAAGACAAAGAACCCTCTCCAATGAGCGCTCTGTGTGTTTATTGCTCCATCACAGTGCAAGTCAAAGGACCGGTAAGCCAGAGCTGTATCGTTCTGATTGAGCTTACAAGCGTCACGACTGACTCCTTGTTCCCTGCTGCTTTCAGCCGATTTGGGGGGAAGGTCCAGTGATGGTGAGGAAAGACTCACTGACCACAGGGACAGTCCTGTCGACAGCAGGAAAGAATGCGATCCAGGATTCTCTTCAGAGTGCACGTAAGACCTCATGGTGAAAGTTTGGCCGTGTCTGAAGTTATACTGTTTTCATCTGTAAGATGAATGGCGAGTGAGGCTGTGGGATGCACTTGGCAGTTGCTTGACGGTGGCGTTTTCCGCCGGTGGGCTCTGCAGTCACGAAATATGCGGTAATACACCCATGGGAACGCTCCCATGGATATTCTGTCGTGTCACATCTGGTGGTACTAGACAATGAAATCTGCCAGGGAGCAAGTATGTCGCTTAACGTCTTAATGGAATGCTCTGTGCATGCCTGTACTCCATGTGGACAGAGCGCAGGCTTCAAAGGCTGGTGCAGGATTGCTCCTAGCTGGTTTGTTCAGTGGTTGAAGACAGTACTTCTCCTAGTCCCACTCCCACCTTTGGTGGTTTTCTTTTCTTTGTCCACCTAAAAATACGTCTGCATTATGAGGAGGAGGAGGAGGAGGAGAAGGATGTGATAATGATGATGATGGAATGTCCTGTCAATACAACAGACGAGTATGCCAGCTGGTCATTAGCTACAATGTGTGTTCTCATATGAGGATGGGTACCTGACTTTTAAGGCACATATATAGCTGGCAGCAGATATTGCAGGGCCAGGATTTTTAGTGAGATATTGACCTGTGTCCCTCAGTATCCCTTTCCACAAATGACAGCCACTTTGTTTTAATTCGAAAAGCTTTTTGCCTTGATGGCGCAGGCATCTCCTTGGAGGACAGTTCCCAGGCAACCTTGTCCCTGTAACAGCTCTTGTGGCTGGCAATCAGCGTATTCTTGTACTTCATGTGAAGTCTGCCTTGGTCATGCCACCCCTGCTTTACCTGGCTGTACAGACGCCAATGGGAATCCTACTTTCATCTAAATGACTGGCATGCCTCGCCCATTGCTTCTGAATTGATGAGTAGACACTACATGCCACAAAGTCCACACTCTTATATAACCTGAGGATTGCGCCCTTGGTCTTGCCTCTTAACGTTTGCAGATCTTGTGCAGGAAATGCTGGAGGATTCGTTCCAACTGTTTGTTGCGTTGTGAGATAAATGGTCCAAGTCTGGCAGCTTTAGGGTCGGGCACTCGAGGACAGACACCATGCATGGCAATGATGGTGGGGAGTCTGATGCCGTGATTGTCCAGTTTCTTGGCCAGCCTGCTGATAGACGGCTCCGGCCTTTGCACTTGGATGCGTCACTTCAGCGTCCAGAAGTCAGTTGGTGCTCACAGTACTGCCGAGGTAGCAGTACTTATCCATGATCATGGTCTACGTGTGTTTGATGACAGCGGATGGTGTAAAGGAAATGCAGGCAGCTTATGATGGTGAAGATTGGAACATGGCCTCATATTGCTGGACTAACTGTGAGGTCTACAACGTCTCCAGGTTGATGCAACGTGACGTGGCAGCAGTGCAGTGTCTCCTCTGATGAGTTGCTCATGACCACATGAAATCGACTGCTCCATGTGGATTGCCGGTGCTGGGGCTGTGGCAAGCTGGGCTGGGGTGTGGCTGTGGATGAGGAGTTGGAATGAAGACGGGGACATCAAAGAAAAAGGATATCTATTGATCCACAACTTGAATTGGAATTGACAAAAGTGAAGAAAGCTATGGTGAACAGGAGCAGGTCAAGAATAGCCAGAGTCAAAGTGCAGGAAGAGCGCACTGCCAAGGACACATGCATAACCTAGCCAAATAAGTTGTGCAGGAAGAGCGCACTGCTGGTGACACATGCATAACCCAGCCAAACATGTAGTGCAGGAATAGCACACTGCCAATGACACATGCATAGCCTAGCCAAACAGGCAGTGCAGGAAGAGCGCACTGCCAATGACACATGCATAACTTAGCCAAACAAGTAGTGCAGCTTACTAGGCAAGGACATCTAACAAACCTTGACATGGTGACAAAGAACGTGGAGGACAAGTTCCAGCAGGCTGACAAAATGGTACAGGACAAATAGGGAGCCCACAAAGCACTGCCAGAAATGGCACTAGCAGACAGAATGTCACACATGAACTGTGAGAAACTAACAAAGACGGACATCAAGAAAGTCATCTTGTGTCTGAAGAACAGGAAAGCAGCACGGTCAGATGGGTCTAAAACTTAAGCCAAAGCTGATAGAGGAACAGCTGTCAACATGCTGCAAAGCCCTCTTTATAAAAGAAAGAGGAAACGAAAAAAAAACCTGGCCGAGTGGAATAATGGGGGATCTCAGGCCACCACAGCAATTACCAAAGGGCAGTGTTGTAAGCTCTAATCCATAATCAGTTACACTCAGTACGACTGCGTGATACAGTCGGTACAGATGGTGCTGTCCAATACCTTTAGTTGTCATTGCTTTCATTGCAGACAGGCCCCTTTGCATTTAAGAACGATAATCTCAACATGTTTTCTAAAAGGTCAGCATTCTGTCAAAGCCTATACCCAACTAACGTAGGTTATCAGTTGGTTCAATTGGTGTTCCACTGAAGGAAACTAGTGAGGGTACTTGTCCTGATTTCTTGTTGTTGAGAGTGCGGACCAATGTCTGGGCTTTTATCGGGTTGATGGACAATCCAGTTTCTTCACACCCACTGAACAATGTTGTTCAGCTGCTCTTAACTGCTTCATTCTGTCTTGAGTGTTCTTTGATATTTTGTAGATAAGACCATTATCTGCTAATGTCAACAATCGAGCAATTCCGTTTCTGTCCAGGTCTGCAAGGCCTATAGTGTTAACATTGTTTAAGATAAGGGAGAGAGGAGAACCTTGGGGTAATCCCATAGAGAATCTATGAGGTTCAGATGTCCAGTCTCTAAATCGTAGGATGCCAAGTTCGCTCCTGAAGTGCTGCTGTAATCCATCGTATAACTGTCCAGCTGAGTCCGTTATCAAGGAGCAGCTCCAGGAGAAGCGGGAACTGGGACTGCGTTGCTCCAGAGTGTGGAAGACACTGTTGAGACTAGCCAGAAGACAAAAGCTGAAATTCAGATGCAAGTAGAAAACCTCTGCACAGAAGAAGATTCTGTCAGGATGGTTCCGTTACCAAAGGCGAGTCAGGCTGTGGATACACAGTGAAGCAGAATGGCTGAACTATCCAGGAAGACAATGGCGCAGACATATAAAGAACTTCAAGTCTAACAATGGAGGTAAAAGCAGTGACACAAGCACCCCACCGGCTCTTATCCACAGATCAGTTTAAAACACAAAGATCCTATAGTCTGATTTACCTCCGCTCAGGAGCAGTTATGTCCCTTGATATCTTAATGGAGTGTCCTGCGCATGCCTGTACCCATCATCAACACAGCGCAGGCCTCCAAGGGTGGTACAGGACTGCTCAAAGGACAGGTGAAGGCAGTGCTTCTCTGGGTCCTCCCCAGCACCTTCGGGTGTTTCTTTTTCTTCTGACCAGATCCATGAACCTTCCTCAAAAGATGGAGAGTATATTGGGAAGCCTTGCTGGGCATGAAGTAATGCATAACCTTTCACTGGAGACACTCATATGGATGTACAGCCCAGGACATGGAGGGTGGTAAAGGAAATGACAGAGCAGACACACTGGCAGGCAAGGCTACGATAAGAACTGGATTAAAACTGGGCCGATCAGATGTGATAAGAAATCTCTAAAATCAGCTCAACAAACAAGAGCAAAGCCATTATAACGTAGACCATCTTTCTCAGCTGAACATCAAGACAGGATGTGGCTGCACACCAAGACTCGAAGAAAGAAAGAGCAAGAAACATCACCTACCAAACAAATATTGGACTAATCTCAAAGTGAAAACTCCTAATGATTGGGGCAGGCTCAGACTGGCCTTTCCAATAACAGACACAAATGATCGGACACACGTCAACTGGGATAAGACTTTGAATCTCTCCCACAGCATATACTGCAGACGCGTGTGTGCTGTTGGGTGTGCATTGGTGGAGCGATGCATGGATGTGAGGTGGACTATCCATGGATGTGTGTGTGTGTGTGTGTGTGTGTGTGTGTGTGTGTGTGTGTGTGTGTGTGTGTGTGCGCGCGCGCGCGCGCGTGTGTGTTGGTGTTGGTGTCTGGGCATGCGCCTAGGCGGATTTGCGTGTGTGTATTTGTGTGCGTGCGTTCGTGCGTGCGTGCGTGTGTGTGTGTGTGTGTGTGTGTGTGTGTGTGTGTGTGTGTGTGTGTGTGTGTGTGTGTGTGTGTGTGTGTGTGTGTGTGTGTGTGTGTGTGTGTGTATGTGCAAATGTGCATGTGTGTGTGTGTGTGTGTGTGTGTGTGTGTGTGTGTGTGTGTGTGTTTTGCAAATGTGCATGTGTGTGTGTGTGTGTGTGTGTGTGTGTGTGTGTGTGTGTGTGAGTACAACCTTGAGTTAATCTGACAATAAATTCGTTTCAGTCAGTCAGTGTGTGTGTGTGTGTGTGTGTGTGTGTGTGTGTGTGTGTGTGTGTACGCGCGCGCGCGCGCGCGCGCGCGCGCGTGTGTGTGTGTGTGTGTGTGTGCGTGCGTGCGTGCGTGTGTGCGTGGGTGTGTGTGTGCACTGGCTTAAAATAAAGAAAAGGAACAGATGCTGCATGTGGTCATTGTGACCTGTTTCCAAGCACCACATATTTTTACCCATGTCTGTGTTTGTTTAACTGTCTGCCGGCAGGCTTGTGCAATACTCACTGAACGATTTTAACAAAACGTGGCTGAGTATATGACACGTTATCCAAGGACTAAGTCATTAACATATTCGTTAGGGTTTGGATCGAAGGGTAGATTCAGGAAATTCGGGAGAGACTTATATTTGACTAGATGACACATGAAAGGAATGACCAGTACCAGTACTAGTGGGCAGCTTTTCAGTTGGCTATATTTATGTAGACAGCCTGTAGTGTAAACAAGAACGCGGATCAGACAGCGCTTAGACCTTGGTGTCGGACCGAGGACAGGCGCTATATAGCTACTCTCAATAACAACAACAAAAACAATAATAATGATAATATTAACAATGATAATAATGATGATAATAATAATGATAATAACAACAATAATGATAATAATAACAACATCAATAATAATAATAATAACAATAATACAACAAAAAATGTACTACTACTACTACTGCTACTAATGATGATGATAATTGTCATCATCATCATTATAATTATACTCATAGTAGATTAAAATGCGTTGTATACTACCAGCTACATTTTCTTTCTCCTCGTGCATTGAAATCTCATGTCTGAGCAGTGATTGAACAAAAACAACACCAAAAACAACAACAAAAATCACATGTGAAACACACAATTTGTAGGTCTTCACTGTCTCTTTACCAGCCCGCTGGGATGGAAAGTTTGCAGTGTTAGGCTGAAGAAATAAGGGACAAAATGATTAAATTGATTTTCTCCTTTTTTTTTCTAAGGGCATTCTTAACACGTGTAGTAAGCACACTTACACACACACACACACACACACACACACTTAACAGAGAGAGAGAGAGAGAGAGAGAGAGAGAGAGAGAGAGAGAGAGAGAGAGAGAGAACGGTTTCGTATTGACTGCAGGAGATTGAACAGTATTACTGTATCACTGTGAACCCATTCGTGACGTAGACGAGGTGTTTGCTCAGATGTGTCCCGCTCAATATTTTGGGAAGACAGACATAAGAAAAGGATGTTTTACTTGTTCAGTCATCAGATAAACGTACGAATGCTTTCAAACACCACTTGGATGGTTCCGATGGATCAGAGTGCCTTTTGATTGCAGAATGCATCTGCTACTTTTGTTAGAATGATGCGTCGTTGAATCTATCTGAAAATTCAGCTGTCAATGTTAATGGCATTTTGACAGGCCAGAAATGCTGGTCTGGACTGGTGACCTGTTTGAAACCAATTCTACAGAAATAGAGAAGTTTTGGACCAACTGTTGGACCGACAAAGATGTTTGCAGGTTTCACTGAATTGGACTATTTAGGGCGTGTTTTGTTGGCGTGATTTTTGAAAAACGTACCAAGGCAAAATTGACAAAATTTTCACATTGCAAATTCTTCATACGAAACGACAAGTGCATTCACTCATCGGTTTGTTGAGTTATCATTGTTGCTATGTGCCACACTTTCAGCACTGTTGTTGCCCCTCTTAGTGATCTTATTAGCACAGGCCAAAAGATATTCATGACCGGGACCAGTGAGTGTCACCAAGCTCCACAGCAAATCCAGTGGATCCTCAGGTCTCATGCCGTCCATCTGCTGCCTGCCTTGTGGAAGGATTTTGTCGTCCTATCGAACCTATCTCTACCAGACTAAGGGCACTGTTCCTTGGGGAAAAAGATGATGGTCTATGACCCGTGTCGTTCGCGAGTGCAAAACTGTCGCCCACGCAGCAACGATACTTTATCATCGAACGTGAGTGTCTCGCTACCATTGGCAAGATTGCTAGTTGCACGGATCTTTAGCTTTGCCCTCTCACACAGTTTTGCAAATGTTCAAAAACAAAGTACAACTGTCTCCTGTGCTGGTCACTGATGTTGGAGATTTGTTTCATCGTTGAACCTATCCCTGGACACGCTAATACCACCGCTAACGCTTTTTCTTGAGAATAAACTGCGAGTTGTTTTTCTATGTGTGTATTTTTTTCTCTCCTTTATTTTTTATTTATTTATTTATTTTTTTGAGAGTTCACTGACGTTGGATTCATAGTAATGGAAAGAGACTTTCTGTGAAACCACACCGTAGGCTTTTGTGAACGAAAAGCAGTTGTTAACGTTGGACGCAGAAAGAATTGTTATGGGAAAAAATGTTAAAGTTTAGATATTAATGAAAAGGGGCAACTCTCTTTTGTTTAGCCCGATTGATTGCGGACGCTGCGTAGGCAAGACCCTGACACAAACACAACCACCTGTTCACCTAAACGCGAAAGTCCTGTAACACAGACTTGTCAGTATCATACGACGTTTCCCTGTATTACACAGATAATATGTAGTGTGTACACACACACACACACACACACACACACACGCGCGCGCGCGCGCGCGCGCGCGCGCGCGCGCGCGCGCGCGCGCGCGTGCATGCACGCACACCTACATCTATCTATTTATCGATCTATCTGTCTGTCTATCTATCTATCTGTCTGTCTGTCTATTGATTGATTGACCCATCTATCTATCTATCTATCTGCCTATCTGTCTATCTGCCTATCTATCTGTCTGTCTATCTATCTATGTAGGATCCATCTATCCACCTTTACCTGTCTGTCTGTCTGTCTCTGTCTCTCTTGAGTAATGTTTCTATCCATTACACGAACAATATGTTTTCAAGAACCACGAATTTCACGTCTGTAATTGAAACATATGGTGCACATTACTTAAGAGCGCTTTTCCCATACGAAGTGCTGTCCTCAATGGCATTTGCATTGATACTCCAGTATTCACCACAAAAAAGCTTACACGTTTCTAATACACCATCTCTGTTATTGTTCTATGTTTCCGTGAAAGTGTATACAGTCAAACAATTGGCCAACGGCTGGTTTGCTTTCTGTCTCTTAAACTGAACAACTGTCTGTCCCCTGAAGGGTAGGCCTATCCACTTTTGCCTGACGAGCAGAACGATTATGTTAGCTGAAAAGTTTGGTTAATCTGGACAGACAGGCAGATCTTGCTCAAAGACCCGCAAGAAGGAGCATTCAACTATGATCTTGACCAACCTTAATCTCCAGCAGGGGAGGAAAGCCACGTGAGCGACGGTAGGTGTTGAGGCTGTCAGCGTCCCGTGGACATTCGAAACTGGAATGCTGCGAGCGGTTCGACGCATTGCTGTATATTGAATGAACATACGTGGGACCCCCCACCCAGACACCAGCAAACATTTGTGTGTGACCAGCCTCCCAGTTTCACAGTGCGTCAGGTGGTGTTCTGTATCTGTGCCCACGCAGAAAGTTCGAGGGCAGACCTACTAGGATTGAATGTAACTGCAAAAACAGATGATAACTGGAGGAGGCGGGAGGGAGAGGGGGGGGTGGGGGGGGGGGGGGGGGGGGGGGGGGGTGAAGGGGAGGGGAGGGGAGGGGTTGGTGAGTGTCAGCAAGCTCCAGTGGATCCTCAGGTCTCTTGCCATCCTTCTGCTGCCTGCCTTGTGGAAGGATTTTGTTGTCTGCATCGAACCTATCTCTACCGGATTTGGAGCACTGTTCCTTGGGGAAAATGATGATGTTCTACGACCCGTGTCATTCGCCAGTGCAAAACTGTCACCTACGCAGCAACGATACTTTATCATCGCACGTGAGTGTCTCGCTACCATTGGCAAGATTGCTAGTTGCACGGATCTTTGTCTTTGCCCTCTCACAGTTTTGCAAATGTTCAAAAACAAAGTACAACTGTCTCCTGTGCTGGTCATTGATGTTGTTGGAGATTTGTTTCATCATTGAACCTATCCCTGGACACGCTAATACCACCGCCGACTCTCTTTTTTTGAGAATAAACTGCGAGTTGTTTTTTTCTATGTGTGTATTTTTTTCTCTCCTTTATTTATTTATTTATTTATTTATTTTTTATTTATTTATTTATTTATTTTTGACAGTTCACTGACATCTTGGATTCATAGTAATGGAAAGAGACTTTGTGAAACCACACCGTAGGCTTTTGTGAACGAAAAACAGTTGTTAACGTTGGACGCAGAAAGAACTGTTGTGGGAAAAAATGTTAAAGTTTAGATAGTAGTCAAAAGTCTTTTGTTTTAGCCTGATTGATTGCGGACGCTGCGTAGGCAAGACCCTGACACAAACACAACCACCTGTTCACCTAAACGCGAAAGTCCCGTAACACAGACTTGTCAGTATCATACGACGTTTCCCTGTATTACACAGATAATATCTAGTATGTACACACGCACGCGCGCGCGCGCGCGCGCGCCTAAATGCACGCACACCTACATCTATCTATTTATTGATCTATCTGTCTGTCTATCTATCTATCTGTCTGTCTGTCTGTCATTCTGTCTTTCTATCAATTGATCGACCCATCTATCTATCTATCTATCTCTATCTATCTATCTATCTATCTATCTATCTATCTATCCATCTACCTATCTATCTATCTATGTAGGATCCATCTATCCACCTTTGCCTGTCTGTCTGTCTGTCTGTCTGTCACTTCTCTCTCTCTCTCTCTCTCTCTCTCTCTCCTTCTCTCTCTCTCTCTCTCTCTCTCTCTCTCTCTCTCTCTCTCTCTCTCTGAGTAACGTTTCTATCCATTCCACGAACAATATGTTTTCAGGAACCACGAATTTCACGTCCGTAATTGAAACATATGGCGCACATTACTTTAGAGCACTTTTCCCACACAAAGTGCTGCCCTCATTGGCATTTGCATTGATACTCCAGTATTCACCACAAAAAAAAAAACTTACACGTTTCTAATACACCATCTCTGTTATTGTTCTACGTTTCCGTGAAAGTGTATACAGTCAAACAATTGGCCAACGGCTGGCTTGCTTTCTGTCTCTTAAACTGAGCAACTGTCTGTCCCCTGAAGGGTAGGCCTATCCACCTTTGCCTGACGAGCAGAACGATTTTGTTAGAGGAAAAGTTTGGTTAATCTGGACAGACAGGGCAGATCTTGCTCAAAGACCCGCAAGAAGGGAGCATTCAACTATGATCTTACCAGCCTTAATCTCCAGCAGGGGAGGAAAGCCACGTGAGCGACGTTAGGAGTTGAGGCTGTCAGCATCCCATGGACATTCGAAACTGGAATGCTGCGAGCGGTTCGACGCATTGCTGTATATCGAATGAACATGGCGTGGGACGCCCTCTACCCAGACACGAGCAGCCTTCCAGTCATTCACAGTGCGTCAGGTGGTGTTCTGTATCTGTGCCCACGCAGAAAGTTCGAGGGCAGAGCTACCAGGATTGAATGTAACTGCAAAAACAGATGATGACTGGAGGAGGCGGGAGGGAGAGGGGGAAGTGTGTGTGGGGTGGGGGTGGGTGGGGGGGATAGGGGTTGATGGGGGGGGGGGGGGGAGGGAGGGGGGGGGGCTTGTGTTCATCTCAGGATCATTTATCAGCAACAACATTGTCAAGTCTTGAAAATGTTATCCGCTTCGATTAGAGTGAGAAATTTCAGCGCCCAACATGGCGAGGGCATTATACACAAGGATGCACGAAGACACGGAGAGAAATAAATGAATAGTAGGGCACTTTTTCATGCAGTAGAGACGCTGCGTGAGATCTTTTTTCGCTGGTGTCACACACACACACACACACACACACACACACACACACACACACACACACACACACACACACACACACACACACACACACACACACACATGGATATGAGGGCTCACAGACAAAGGGACAGACATCGGGACTCCTCCTGTCATTGTTAGAACAGGAATATGGTATGACAAGATGGGACAAGACATGATAGGACAGGACGGGACAAAACATCATGCGTCATATCATAGGAGAAAGGCTATGATATGATCAGGTGTGACAGGGCAATACAGGATGTGATATGACAGGATGGGAGAGGATGTAACATAACAGGATGGGACAGGACATGATACAATACAGGACAGGACGTGATATGACAGGATGGAAGAGGAGGATGTAACATAACAGGATGGGACAGGACATGATACGACAAGACAGGACAGGACGTGATATAACATGACAGGACAGGGCAGGATATGACAGGATGTAAAAGATATACAACAGGATGGCTCAGGACGTGATATAGCAGGATGGGACAGAACATGATACGACAGGATAGAGCAGGATGTTATACGACAGGATGGACAGGTCATGACAGGACAGGATAAAGTAGGACACTATGTGACAGCATGGGACAGGACATGGTGTTGCAGGAGATGGGACAGAACGTGAGACAACAGGATGGACAGAAAGGACAGGATGGGACAGGACATCATAAAACAGCACAGGACAGGGCATGATACAACAGGATGGAACACGACATGACAGGACAGGATGGGGAAGAACGTGACAAAACAGGATGGACAGAAAGGACAGGATGGGACAGGATATCATAAAAACAGCACAGGATTGGACATGATACGACAGGATAGAGCAGGACATTATACGACAGGGTGGGACAGGTCATGACAGGACAGGATAAAGTAGGACACTATATGACAGCATGGGACAGGACATGGTGTTGCAGGATGGGACAGAACGTGAGACAGGACGGGCAGAAAGGACAGGATGGAACAGGATGTATAAAACAGCAAGGACAGGACATGATACGACAGGATGGAACAGGACATGACAGGACAGGATCAAGCAGGACACTATATGACCGCACATGGCAGGATATAGATTGGCAGGATGGAACAGACATGATATGACAGGATGGCACAGGACAAGATAGGACAGGACGAGGCGGGATGTGACAGGAGATGACAGGATCGAATAGGACACTAAATGACAGCATGGGACATGATGTGATATTACAGGATGGGACAGGACAAGACATAAGAGGATGGGACAGAACACGACAGGACAGGATGGAGTAGGACACTATGTGACAGCAAGGGACAGGACATGATATAGTAGAATGGACTCTGCAGTCATGAAATACGGGCTGGTACACCCATGGGGATGCTACTTTAAGGCTGTTACGAGTTGCATCCTGTAGTCTGATTTACCTCTGTTCAGGAGCAGTTGTCCCTTGATATCTTAATGGGGTATCCTGCGCGTGCCTGTACCCATCGTCAACTCAGCGCAGGCCTCTAAGGGTGGTACAGGACTGCTCTAAAGGCTGGTGAAGACAGTGCTTCTCTGGGTCCTCCTCAGCACCTTCTGGTGTTTCTTTTTCTTCAGTAGAAAGGGACATGTCATGGCGTTATAGGACAGGATTGGACATATGACACCATAGACAGTACATGATATGACAGGATGGGCATGGCATGATGTGACAGACTGGGACATGACATAATGAGACAGGACGAGTTACGATATATGACAAGATGGAACAGGATAATGTATGGCAGGACGGACATACTATGACAGGACAGGACGTGGTATGATATGAGAGAATGTAACAGAACATAATATGACAGATGGGATAGGACACCATATGACGGAACAGGACATTATGTAACAACTGGACAGAATATCAACTGACAGGAAGGAACAGAATATGATGCGACAGGATGAGACAGGACTTGATATGACAGGACATAACAGGATATAGTAACAGGATAGAACGGAATATGGTGTGACAGGATGCGACATGACATGACACATAACAGAATGTGATAGGACATGATAGGATGGGACAGGACATGATTGACAGGATGGGACACATGACATGACGCATGACAGAATGTGATAGGACATGACATGGCAGGATAGGACAGGACATGATATGACAGGATGGGATAGCACATGACCTGACAGGATGGGACAGGAAATGATTGACAGAATGGGACATGACATGACACATGACAGGATGGGACAGGACAGGATATGGCAGGATGTGACAGGACATGACATGAAAGAATGTGATAGGACATTGCATGATGACAGGATGTGACATGACATGACAGGATTGGGACAGGACATGATTGACAGGATGGGACAGGACATGACTCATGACAGAATGTGACAGGACATGATATGAGAGAATGTGATAGGACATGACATGACAGATACTGATAGGATATGACAGGATGGGACAGGACATGACATGACAGGATGGGACAGGACAGGACATGACAGGATGGGACAGGACATGATATGGCAGGATGGGACAGGGCATTACTTGACAGGATGGGACAGGACAGGACATGACAGGATGGGACAGGACATGATATGATAGGATGTGTGACAGCACATGTTATGACAGAATGTGATTGGACATGACATGACAGAGACTGATAGGATAGGACATGACAGGATGGACAGGACAGGACAGGACATGACAGGATGGGACAAGACTTTATATGACAGGATGGGACAGGACATGACATGACAGAATGGGACAGGACATGGCAGAATGGGACAGAACATGATTGACAGGATGGGACATGACATGACACATGACAGAATGTGTGATAGGACCTGATATGACAGAATGTGACAGGACATGACATGACAGGATGGGACAGGGACTGGTATGACAGGATGTGACAGGACATGATATGACAGGATGGGACAGGACATGATATGACAGGAAGGAATACGATATGACATGACAGGATGTGATAGGACATGACATGAAAGAATGTGATAGGACATGACATGACAGAAGAGGCAGGGACATGATATGACAGGATGGAACAGGACAGGGACATGACAGAAGAGGACAGGACATGATATGACATGATGGGACAGGATATGACGTGACACGATGGGACAGGACAGGACATGACATGATGTGATAGGACATGACATGACAAGATGGGATTAGACATGACATTACAGGATGTTATAGGACATGATATGACAGGATAGGACAGGATAGATATAACAGGATGTATAGGACTTGACATGACAGGATGGGACAGGACATGACATGACAGGATGTCATAGGCCATGGCATGACAGGATGGGACGGGACAGGACATGACATGACATGACATGACATGACATGACATGATGACATGACAGACATGACATGACATGACAGGATGGGAAGGACATGATATGACAGGATGGGACAGGGCATGACATGACAGGATGGGATAGGACATGGCATGACAGGATGGGACATGATATGACATGATAGGATGGGACATGACACGATAGGATGGGACAGCACATAACGTGACAAGATGGGATAGTACATGATCTGACAGAATGTGATGGAACATGACGTGACAAGATGGGACAGGATATGACATGACAGGATGGGACAAGACATGATATGACAGGATGGAACAGAACATGACATGACAGGATGGGACAAGACATGATATGACGGGATGGGATAGGGCATGACGTGACAGGATGGGACAGGATATGATATAACAGGATGGGAAAGGACATGATATGACAAGATGGTACAGGACATGATATGACAGGATGGGGCAGGACTTGGCATGACAAGATGGGACAGGACATGATATGACAGGATGGGACAGGACTTGGCATGACAAGATGGGACAGGACATGATATGACAGGATGGGACAGGACATGATTTGACAGGGTGGAACAAGACATGATATATGGCAGGATGGGACAGGACATGACATGACAGGATGGGACAGGACATGATTTGACAGGATGGGACATGACATGACAGGACAGGGTAGGACATGTCATGACAGAAAGGAATAGGGCTGGGTATGACAGGATGGATAGAAGATGACATGACAGGATGGGACATGACAGGATGGGACATGACAGGATGGAAAGGACAGGATGGGACATGACATGGCATGACAGGATGGGAAGGACAGGACATGAGAAGATGGGACAGGACATGTTATGACAGGATGTGATAGGACATGATAGGATGGGACAAGACATGACATGACATGATGGGACAAGACAGGACATGACAGGACGGGATGGGACAGGACATGACAGGATGGGACAGGACAGGAAGGATGGGACAGGACATGACATGGCAGGATGGGACAGGACAGGACATGACAGGATGGGACAGGACAGGACATGATGGGACGGGACAGGACAGGATGGGAAGGATATGATAGGAGAGGACAGGACATGACAGGATGGGACAGGACAGGACATGACAGGATGGGATAGGACAGGACATGACAGGGTGGGATAGAACAGGACATGATGTGACAGGGTGGGATAGGACATGATGTGACAGGGTGGGATAGGACACGATGAGACAGGGTGGGATAGGACATGATATGACAGAATGTGATAGGACATGATATAACAGGATTGGACAGACATTACATGATAGAATTTGACAGAGAATGGTTTTGGCATAGTTTAGTTGTCATAAGGAGTCGGTAACAAAGTAAAATTTATTTTGAATTCAGAAACCGTTTGATTTGTACTTATAAGCAAAACTGGCATGCTGGCATGGATGGAAATGATAAATACGACCGGTTTCTGTCATTTAAAAGTAATCTTGAAGCAGAGAAATATCTTAAAATTATAACATATAAATGGCACAAATATAGCGTAGCAAAATTTCGAACCAGAACGCTCGGCCTTAACGCAAACCAAAAATGGTTCGAAAATCGAATTACAGATCTTGTCAAATGTGTACAGAAAGGGACAGTGTTGAGAATGAAGTACATTTTGTGTTTGATTGTCCCGCATATGCCAATATCCGCAAAAGTTGTAAAATTTTTCAATGAATCAGTTACTCACAGAAGAGATTTAATGGCGATTTTAAAACGAAAACACTGTAATAGAATTTGCGAAGTATATTGCAGAAGCTAGCACTTTTCTTCGTAAAAAGTATACTAGTCACATAAAGTTAAGCACAGTTTACATGTACCCGCATAATTTCCAAAATATAAAAAGCCACGATTTTGAAATTGGGAACAGATTTAATTCATTATCTTGTTCCAACGTACATTGAATTTCATTAGGATCGAATGAACGGTTGTTGATTTACAGACAATTAAAGAGAGGATGGGTCGAAATCAAAGTTCGCAAAATCTGTTCAGTTCACAAAATCATTTCAATAGTGGGTGTGGCCACCGCCATTGGCGAGACATTCCACGCAGCGACTCCTCATCGAGTGACCAGTGTTCTGATGACCCTCTGAGGGATTCTCTGCCATTCCAGTTGCAGCATTTGGAAGAGATCCTGGCGGTCTCTGGGAGGTGGATGGTTCTCCTTCACACGTCTCCCCAACTCATCCCACATATGCTCGATGGGATTGAGGTCGGGACTATACGCCGGGAAGATCATCCTGTTGATGCCGGCCTGCACAATGAAGTTTTCGGCCACCCGGGGGCCTATGTGGCCGAGCATTGTCGTCTTGGAAGACTGCCATGGTCCTATCCGTTGCATGGTCGGAACAACGAAAGGCGCCAGGATTTCATCCCGATAGCGGATGCCTGTGAGGTTTCCATCAATATGGTAGAGTGGTGTCTTGTGGTGGAGGCTGAAGGCACCCCACCATAACAGATCCTCCCCCAAAGGCCCTGGTCTGGCGAACAGCTGCATCAATGTAACGTTCACCAACACGCCTCCAAACTCTAGTTCGGCCATCATCATTGTGTTCAAGACTAAACCGCGACTCATCTGAAAAGAGGACCTGGGACCACTGTTGTTGGTTCCATCTCACATGACGATGGCAGAAAGCTCGGCGAGCCAGCCTATGGGCTGCTAGCAGTCGTGGTCGAACAGCTGGGCGACGTGATCTGAGGCCGAAGTGGTGAAGACGGTTTCGTATGGCTTGACGGCTGAGGATGGTGTTTTGCCATACGAAGCTGCCTTTGGATGCTGGTGGAAGTGGTATCCCGCTGCAATAGGGCCTGCCTCTCGATGAAACGATCTTCTCTGGGAGTAGTCTGCCTAGGCCGACCTGACCGTGGCCTCTTCAAACGCTGTTGGTCGCCCTAAAACGCTGATTCAGTCTAACAATAACTGAATGATGCACACCAGTCGTCGTCGTCGCGCCACTTCAGCCTTTGCAATGCCATCTTGTATCCAAGCGATCGCCTGGTTTTGTCAAAGGTGCTAAGTTTTCTTCGTGGTGGCATGGTGAGAAAAAGGGCGACAGTAACCAACCCCACGCTTAAACAGCCAAAAGAAGGGGCATAAAACTCACTTGAGAGACTGCTCTTGCACGGGAAAAAAAGAATTTTTCATTTTACACATCTGTGTCGCCAGCAAGCTTGATGCAAAACAGGCACAGTTAACGCAACTTTGCACTTTTTATCCCGCGCGGTAACGAGGTCACCAAGACCCCCGTGCGCACTACCAGTTGACACAGGCTGGATTACACACTGCTGTGTGAGATTCCATCATTGGTTGCCGCATAACAAAAAAAAAAACAATGTTTTTTGAAGGGATGAATCAACCCCTGTGTGCAAAAGCCTGTGCTTAACTTTATGTGACTAGTATATATAACTAATGGAAAAGATTAACACTTGCTTACAGGTGCCATGGTTCAGTAGTTATCACTTACAGTAACCTGATAGTCTACGTCACTGGTATATTGTGTGTGTGTGTGTGCGCACGTGTGCGCGCGCGAGAGCGTGTGTGTGTGGGGAGGGCAGGGGGGGGCGTGGGGGGGGAGGAGGGGTTCGTGTGGATGCATGAGTCTTAATTCGTTGATCCATTTTTGTAAATTTACGAGTATGGAGAGTTTGGGAGGGTTTTTAACATTACAAGGGAAATTTTTTTTGCATGGGTTTCCTTTTCAGTCGCTGTTGTGCACAGTTGTTGCTAGATGTGATTTATGATACCCCATGCCAACAGGGCCTTTTGCTAATGGCAATAAAATTGTGTCAGTGTCTGTCACTTTCTCTATCTCTATCTCTGTCTGTCTGCCTATCTGTCTGTCTGTTGGTATGTCTATCTCTGTCTCTGTCTCTGTATGGCTGTCTGCCTGTCTGTCTGTATGTAATGTATGTATGTTTCTTTCTCTTTCTCTCTCTCTCTCTCTCTCTCTCTCTCTCTCTCTCTCTCTCTCTCTCTTAACCCCCACCTCCCCTCCTCCGCCCTCACTTGGCTAAAACATTCTTATCATCGCCCCGTCCTCTGTGTGTGTGTGTGTGTGTGTGTGTGTGTGTGTGCACGCACGCGCGCGCGTTTATGCCACGGCAAGCGCTCGTGCGTTTAGGTGTATGTGAGCATGTGTACTTTGATGTTTATCGATTACAACACTGTAACAGTGACCAGTGTTTCTCGTGCTAGGTCTCCCTCCACTTCATTCTTATGCAACAGGCACTTTGTTCAACTCGTTCTTTTTCTCCTTCTTCCGAACAAGGAGCTCTCTCTCTCTCTCTCTCTCTCTCTCTCTCTC
>JADBJO010011424.1:0-2500 GCA_016801955.1 Conus betulinus | reverse complement strand
GATGGGGATAGAATATGACAGACACAAAAACACAGGAAAGAACTCCGATGGATATGAGGAACTCTGTATGAAGAATTCTGATGGATATGAAGAACTCCATGTGAAGAATTCTGATGGAAGTGAACAGAACTCTGTGTGAAGAACTCCGATGGATAAGAACTCTGTGTCAAGAACTCTGATGATATGAAGAACTTCTGTGTGAAGAACTCTGATGGATATGAAGAACTCCATATGAAGAAGTCTATATGAAGAACTCTGATGGATATGAAGACTCTGTGTGAAGAACTCCGTGTGAAGAACTCTGTGTGAAGAACCTGTGTGAAGAACTCCGATGGATATGAAGAAACTCTGATGATATGAAGAACTCCATGTGAAGAACTGTATATGAAGAACTCTGATGGATATGAAGGACTCTGTGTGAAAAAACTCTGATGGATAGAAGAACTCCATCTGAAGAACTCCGTATGAAGAACTCCGTGTGAAGAACTCCGTATGAAGAACTCCGTGTGAAGAACTCCGTCTGAAGCACTCGATGAAGAACTCTGTGTGAAAAGAACTCCGTGTGAAGAACTCCGTGTGGAATGAACTCCATCGTGTGAAGAACTCCGATGGATAGGAAGAACTCCGTGTGAAGAACTCCGATGGATATGAAGAACTCCGTGTGAAGAACTCCGTATGAAGAACTCCATCATGAAGAAACTCCGTATGAAGAACTCCTGTTTGGAGTGAATGGACTCCGTGTGAAGAACTCCGTGGTGAAGAACTCCGATGTATGAAGAACTCTGTGTGAGAACTCAGATGGATAGGAAGAACTCCGTGTGAAGAACTCAGATGGATATGAAGAACTCCGTGTGAAGAACTCCGTGGATATGAAGAACTCCGTGTGAAGAACTCCGTGTGAAAGAACTCCGATGGATATGAAGAACTCCGTGTGAAGAACTCCGATGGATATGAAGAACTCCGTGTGAAGAACTCCGTGGATATGAAGAACTCCGTGTGAAGAACTCCGTATGAAGAACTCCGTGTGAAAAACTCCATGTGAAGAACTCCGTGTGAAGAACTCCGTATGAAGAACGTGAAGAACTCCGTGTGAAGAACTCCGTATTAAGAACCGTGAAGAACTCCGTGTGAAGAACTCCGTATGAAGAACTCCGTATGAAGAAACTCCGAAAGAACTCCGTGGGAAGAACTCCGTATGAAGAACTCCGTATGAAGAATTCCAGTGTAAGAACTCCGTTCCGTGTGAAGAACTCCGTGTGAAGAACTCCGTGTGAAGAACTCATGAAGAATTCCGTGTGAAGAACTCCGTATGAAGAATCCGTGTAAAGAACTCCGTATGAAGATCTCCGTCTGAAGAAACTCCGTGTGAAGAACTCCATGTGAAGAACTCCGTGTGAAGAACTCCGTATGAAGAATTCCGTGTGAAGAACTCCGTATGAAGAACTCCGTATGAAGAACTCCATGTGAAGAACTCCGTGTGAAGAACTCCGTATGAAGAACTCTGTATGAAAGAATTCCGTGTGAAGAAAGAACTCCGTATCAAGAACTCCGTATGAAGAACCCCATGTGAAGAACTCCGTGTGAAGAACTCCGTGTGAAGAACTCCATGTGAAGAAAAGAAATCCGTGTGAAGAACTCCGTATGAAACTCGTATGAAGAATTCCGTGAAGAATTCCGAACTCCGAAGAAGAATCCCGTATGAAGACTCCGTATGAAGAAGAATTCCGTAAGAAACTCCGTATGAAGAACTCCGTGTAAAGAACTCCGTGTGAAGAAACTCCGTATGAAGAACTCCGTATGAAGAATCCGTGTGAAGAACTCCGTATGAAGAATTCCGTGTGAAGAACTCCGTATGAAGAACTCCGTGTGAAGAACTCCATGTGAAGAACTCCGTATGAAGAACTCCGTATGAAGAATTCCGTGTGAAGAACTCCGTATGAAGAACTCCGTCTGAAGAACTCTGTGTGAAGAACTCCGTGTGAATGAACTCCGTGTGAAGAACTCCGTATGGATATGAAGAACTCCATGTGAAGAACTCCGTATGGAAGAAGACTCCTGTATGAAGAACTCCATGTGAAGAACTCCGTGTGAAGAACTCCGTATGAAGAACTTCGAGTGAAGATTCCGTGTGAAGAACTCCGTATTAAGAATTCCGTATGAGAAGAACTCCGTGTGAAGAACTCCGTGAAAGAACTCCGTATGAAGAACTCTGTATGAAGAACTCCGTTATGAAGAACTCCGTATGAAGAACTCCGTGTGAAGAACTCCATATGAAGAACTCTGTATGAAGAATTCCATGTGAAGAACTCCGTATGAAGAATTCCGTGTGAAGAACTCCGTATGAAGAACTCCGTATGAAGAACTCCGCGATCCCGTGAAGAACTCCGTTATGAAGAAACTCCGTGTGAAGAATTCCGTGTAAAGAACTCCGTATGAAGAAACTCCGTGTGAAGAACTCTGTGTGAAGAACTCCTGTGTGAAGAACTCCGTATGAAGAACT
>JADBJO010011423.1:30000-64931 GCA_016801955.1 Conus betulinus | reverse complement strand
GGTAAAAAAACTAAAACAACAAAAAGTCCTAAATCCTCGAGCTCACTATCAAGCAGTAGAATACAGTGGTACAAAATCGCCGGAACAACACCACCAAAAAGATGACAACCGATTCGGGTCCATTCATGAATAAATCATACAATCAAACATACTCAAAGCACACACTATATACTTGTTATACAATCAATTGTCTCTGTCCAATGGGGGAGGAATGTCATCCCCACATGATCACCTTGTGGTGACGAAAGACTAGCTGCTGATAACCTCAGCATACAGAGCTTAGACATAACTCAAGGCTACCCAATGTTTGCTGGGACGATCCCAAAAGGTGATGTTTGTCAGTGACCCTCCAGCAGAGGAAGATATGAACGGTTTCACGGTTGGCATTTTCCGGTCATGAAGACATGTCATAAGAGTGTATTTTGAAGGATTCATCAAGTCTGACATTCTCTCACTCCTCTTCTCTCTCTTCTCTCTCTCGCTACTCTCTCTCTCTCAACACATCACCCACACAACACACAACACACACACAACCTCGACACAAGCACCAACACACAACCCCACACACACACATCGAACGGATAATACAAAGGACACGAGAGGGGAACGACGGAATACGGGGAGGACAAAGGGGAATTGGATGAGAAGGGCAGTGAGAGCGGCGGGAAGAGGACAATTACACAGTTGAAAGAGAGAGTAGGAGGAGGAGGGGGGCTAGGGAGGGAAAGAGATAGGGAATTGATATAACGAAAGAGAGAGAGAGAGAGAGGGGGGGGGGGGGGGTTAATGGGACAGCCCAGCGCATAAACCATTAAAATAGTAACATTCGTGATAAAATACGTCAGCTAGGTAACAACATCATTTACAATCATTTGAACATTAAAAAAAAACAAGCACAATGTTAGTCACTGCGTCAAATGAAAACAACAAAAAAAACGGGGGGCGAACGGGGGGGCGGGGGGCGGGGGAGGCAAATAGTGACATAAAATGATCTTCCGTGCAGAAGAAAAGAAAAAGAAAGAAACACACAAAAGAGAAAAAAAAAAACAAACGAAAGCAGGAGAGGCATTGTCTCCATTTTTGCAGACAAAACACCAGCCGTCAAGTCTCCGGTAGGAATGAAGGTCTTGCTGTTGATGTGATCCCGCCACCTGGTACACACCCAGCTGACCGCCTTCATCACCTTGGTCAGGGCGTCTTTTATTCTTCGCAAAGACGAGGCTGCTCCACCACGTGTTGTTCAATCAGAACCTTGGCCTCGTGCCAGCTCCGCTCTAGGCCGACGGCCAAACCGGCAGGGCGGAATTGGGCCCTTTGTGTGAAATAGTCCGTGGATGCGGCGGGGTGGAGGGGGAGTGGGGACACCAGCGGGCACGCTTCCGTGAAGTGTTGTCGTCAGCTGTGAACAAAATACGAATGGACGTCATGTGGAAGAAAAGCAATGAGGGACAACGAGAAACACAGAAGAAGATGATGTGCTAGAAGACAGATAACGATGATGAGGGATGATGATGATGAGGAGGAGGAGGAGGAGGCGGAGGAGGCTCAGGATGAGGATGATGATTGATGACGACGACGACGGACGACGATGTGACGCACAATTGACAACGACCGGACGACGACGATTGACGAGGGTGTAGTTGTAGGTAGTAGTTGTGAGTTGTAGTAGTAGTAGTAGTAGAGGTATTAGTACAGTAGTAGTAGTGTAGCAGTATGGATGCGAGAGCAGGATGACCGTGGGTGAGCAGTGGGTGAGTAAGACGACAAAGAAGGAGACACGTAGGGAAAGAAGAGGTTAAAGGGGTTTGAGAGAAGGAGGGAGGAGGGCAAGAAGAGAAAGAACATGGAGGGGAAAATAAGATAAAGGAAAAGAAGCAGGAAGAGGAGGAGGAAGACACAAGCCACGAGAAGCAGAATACTAGAAGCAGGGAGACTGACACAAGAAGAAGAAAAGAAGACGAAGATAGAGAGAAGAAGCGAAGAAGAAGAGAAAGAGAGAGAAGAAGAGAAAGAAAGAAGAAGAAGAAGTAAGATGAGATTGAATGAGGAGGAGAGGAGGAGAGGGAGGATGTGGGAGGAGGAGGAGGAAAGAAGTAAAGAAAGAAGACAGAAGAAGAAGTCTGTGGTAGGGAGAA
Source organism: Conus betulinus (assembly GCA_016801955.1). Taxonomy (NCBI): domain Eukaryota; kingdom Metazoa; phylum Mollusca; class Gastropoda; order Neogastropoda; family Conidae; genus Conus; species Conus betulinus. The sequence continues at coordinate 62,796 of JADBJO010011423.1, read as the reverse complement.
GGACAAAGAAGATGTAGAAGAAGACGTATACAAACACAAAAACAGTAGGCAGACAGAACTACACGAAGAGGTATACAAAAGGAAAATAGTTAGACATACAGACTAGAAGAAGAGGTTATACCAAACAAGAAAAAATAGTAAGGACATTATAGAACTAGAACAACAGGTATATAAATAGAAAAAAATAGCAGGACATGCAGACTACAAGAAAGAGGTATTGCAAAAACAGGAAAAATAGCAGACAGACAGACAGGTAGGACAGAGATAGTGTTTCGACACTGTTTACGTTTGTTACGCTTGGAAGCCCCCTCAATAAATCACCCCTTTCCCACCTCACCCTGCCCCCCCTAAACAGACCACTCCTGCCCACCGTAACTCCTTCAGCATTCCAACCTCAACCCACTTAACATCCATGAGTAACTCACAATGAGATAACACATGGACAACTAAAAGCTCGAAAATGTGAGGACTCAAATCATAACGGACCAATCTGATGATCACTCTCAAAAACCCTGTGCGGAAACATATCCATTAAACCGTTAACTTTGGAGGGGGGGGGGGGGGGGGGTAAAAAAAAACCCAAACGAACATGAAAACAAAAACCATGGTGTAGGTCAACAAGAAGTCTGCTTTGTCTATAATGCTGAGCAGATTCTAAACAAAAGACCCAAGAGTAAACGTGCTGTTTTGTTTCCCGAAGGGAGATACACCCAATGGACCATGAAGCAGACAAACCGTGGCACATCATAATATACAGTAAAATACTAGGAACAATCGATGACAGCTTAGAAGTCAAGGAAGGAAACTGACCATTTGTTGCATGCTGCGCCCCTGATGCGGAATGCCATGAGCAGTTCAGGTAACCCACAGTGGTCTTCTGACATCCTGGGAAACGCGGCTGCGATCTTGTGCTCCACGTCATCACAGGGTGTGCTCTGTTGACGTCACCATTCATCGCATGGCATTATGGTAGGATGTAGTCGAAGGACGTAGTAAGTGCGTAGCTGGTAACGTGAGGCGGTATGCTGCCCAGGAGGCTTCGTCTGTAAGCGAACCGCAAAGGAAAATCCATAGTTTTTTCAATGGTAACAATTATCGTGTCTATACGTCTGTTGTGTTTCTACAGGTTGGTAGTACTCATTTTTTTCTTTTTTTTTTCTTCATTTTTTTTTAACGGGAAGAATGAGTGATGTGTGTTGTTGTGTGTGTGTGTTGTGTGTGTGTGTGCTGTGTGGTGTGTTGTTTGGTTGCGTGCGCGCGCGCGCGTGTGTTTTTAGGAGATGTGTGTCTTGTGTGCGTGTGTGTGTGTTGTATAAGTATGTAGTATGGTGAGAGTATTTATGAATCTGTATGCATGTGTGCGCGCAATGCGGTCCACGATGCGTGTCATGTGGGTTGTGTTTCCGTATAATGTAGGGAGGCTGTGAGTGGATTCCCACATTACCCTTTTTTCTCTCCATCGATGTCAACGATGCAATGTTAATCTAGAAATTATCTTTTTCTTTTTGTCTTAGCTAGATGCAGGAGATTCTCGCTCTCTCTCTCTCTCTCTTCGCTCTCCTCGCTCTCTCTCTTTCGCTTCTCTCTCGCTCTCTGCACACATTCTCATCAACACACACTCACCACAACACACACATCCTCCCCATCTACTCATCAACCACAACCGAGATGAAAAAACAACCCCCTTTTTTTTTTTTACTCACACCTGCTCACACACACCACTACACACACACACAAACAAACGATTCAACTAAACACACCACACACACACACATTTCTCACACAGCACCACATCACACATCACACACCCACACCACCACACACTACTTATCAATACATCCAACCGACACAAAGAACACACACAAACCATGCTACCCCTATCAACAACCCACTACACACACCATCACACCATCGACATCACCACAAACAATGTCTTCATTCGTCAATCCCCTCCAGTTTAGCAGCTGAATTGTCAGCAGGCACCCTATACATCACATTTTCCCATTGTACATGCTACTGTTGCTCTAGAGGTTTTTTCACAGATAGACAGTCTTCTGCTGTTGAGCACGTCACACGCCACGATGCAAATCTGTGGAAGAGAACCGCCAGAAGGACAAGAATTAAGGTCAGCATGTTAGTTGCAAGGTCTGTTGCAGCTACTTGGGCTCCCTGCACGCCATATCCGAGTCACTGGCAAACAGGTAGAATGACCCTATACTGTGTGAATCTTCCTTTTTTACTTTCTTTTTTTTTCCAGTCATATTGTCTTTGCCCTCCTATGTGGCCACATCTTCTTCTTTCTCCGCTGTGCCCTTTAGCTTGTGTCGCCTCGCTCATCTGCCTTGTGTCCCCCTAGTTCTGTCAGTGTGTGGCTGTGTCCCCCCGGTTGGTGTGTGTGTTTGTTGGTGGGGATTTGAAGGGGAGAGGAGAGAGAGAGGAGAGAGAGAGCTGGAGCGACGAAAGGGCAAGAGAGAGAGGGAGACGGGCAGAGATCCGATCTGAGAGAGAGAGTCGTGAGGATGAGAAGAGAATTTGCGTTAGTTATTCGATTTGGGCATTTTCTTGATTCTGCCGTGAGGATGTGGAGATTTGAGATTTACTCTTGATTTGAGGGGAGAGCAGTAAGAGGATCGGAGAGGAGAGCGTTGGAGTCAGAGAGAGGCAGATTCAGGCACGGGCGAATTTATTTTACCTGAACCCACGCCACCTGACCCGGACCCACCTGACCAGAGGACAGACAGATTCAGACTGAAGAAGACTGAGAGAGAGAGAGAGACAGCCAAGACAGACAGCGAACAGACAGAGCAGCAAGGGGTCCAGCGGACAGACCAAGGACAGGACCATCACATTGACAGAGAAGGGTTGGGCTTGTGCTGCTATGAGCGTACAACCGTGAGGAAGAGTTCAGACCTGACCACGACAGGTACAGACCAGGAATCGACGAGGCGCAAACCGAGTTGAGACACCCAGAGACCAGAGCCCCCAGACCTCAGATCACCCGACCAGACAACGACCATTCGACACTCAGACAGATGGATAAAAGATTCCTGAAGAACAGAAGTAACACGACCTTAAGAGATAAAGGAACGAATAGAAGGATGAAGAAGAAGAAGAGAAAGAGACGTAGAAGGTCAATGCGAAAATTTATTGACAGAAGCCACGGAAAGAAGGAAGAAAGAAGAAGAAGAGCGCGGAGAGAGTTGCCAGGGTCTTAGGGTCCCTTCTTCAATCAAAGCGTCCGAAGAACCGAAAAAGAAGAAGGAGAAGAAGAAGAATTTAGTTCTTCAGTCATCCTTCCCTTATGAATGCCCCTTACCCCGTGGTTCCGATATGATGGACTCTTCCCTCTTTTACCCCTCTTTCAGACGACCATGCACTCTTAAGAGAGAAGTAGAATCCAACCCCACCCTACTTACGCTGAGACCCCAACTAGCAACGACCAGCAAAGAAAGAGACAGAAAAGGAGGGAAGATAGTTCAGATAATGTAAAAGAAGCAAAGAAGGAAGAAGAAGAAGAAAGAGAAGGAGAAGATGGGTGCTACCCTTTGCGAGACGAAGACGAGTCTTCCTGATCCAGCATGCCTGCAGATTGCTTTTTTTTCGGGTTTTTTTTTTATTCTTCTTTTTCTTCGCTTTGTTCCTCCCTCGCGTTTTTTTTTTGAAGTAGTCACTCTTTTTTTTATCTTCATTTATATTTTTATCATATTCCTTTTCCAGACAGCACATTTCTCTGCTTCTCCTGTACTGAGACGATCCGAACCCCTTTGACCCTACCCCCTTGTCACCCTTTTCCCCGTGTTTTCCCCCGTCCGCATGAGTGACGGAGTTAGGCCGGAGTTGACGGCTGGATTCGAGTCCACCGGAGTCCTTCCCCCCCTGTAAGATTCTTGTAGTCCGACGCAGATAGAGCTTGATGAGTTGCCAGACGAGCAAGAAGATTGGAGATTGAGTAGAGAGTTTAATGAGTATGATGGATTGAGGATTGAGTAGAGACCTGTCCGACTGAGAGAGCGGGAGAGGAGAAGAGATGCTCTCTTTGAAGATTCAGACGAGCAGTGACCCAAGAGATCTTTTTCCCTGTTATGAGAGACCATAAGCGAGACGAGAGAGAGAGGACAGACAGACAGACAGACAGACAGACGCACAGAAGGACCCCCCCAGCACCCCCCGGTCTGGGCGGATTTTATCAACTTCAAACCGACTTCCCCCCTGAGTTTTCCGTTCGATGAGGCATCAGCAGCGCTAGAGGAAAGAGCAAACCAGACCGACAGAGGATAGACGAGGACAGAGATCACAGAGGATCAAGACAGAGACAGGCAAGGACAGACAGACAGAAGACAAGCGAGAGAGACCGGCATAGGTAGGCGGTTCAGGCGGCGGCAGACAGACAGGACAGACAGACAAAACAGAAAGAGAGACAGACAGAACGGCGACCAAAGGGCAAGAAGCCAGAAACACGACAGACAGGCAGCAGACAGAACATAGACAGACAGAAGGACAGGCCGAACAGGCCATGCAAGCCAACAGAAAGGAAGAACGAAAAGCGGAGGTGTGCCTTGGGACTGACCCAGAGAGGAGGACGGTGAGGTTGTCTGCAGCCGGTGACGGTACCAGAGTGTGACCCACTGTCCCTACGCCTTCACAGAGCCCCTCTGTCCTGAAGAAATGCGAGGACCTAGACCGCCCCGCCGCAGCCCTCTCCCCGTGAATCCTCCTCCCCCATTTTCCACGGCAACAGGGCCCCTTATGGAAACCCCCAGGAGGACACAGCCCGGCTCTGTGTGGTTAGTCTGGCTCGGTTGAATGGGGCGTGGACGGGGGGTCACAGGCTCGCTGGGTTCCACTGCGGTTGTTGAAGGTGGGGGCTGTGCGGAAGTCAGTGTTGATGGTCGGCGGGTGCTGCTGACGTCAGGAATGGGGGAATGACCGGTGTCGGGGCCGAGACGGGAAGGGCTAGGACGGAAGTGGTCATTGAGGAGTCCCCACTGAAAGAAGAAGAATTCGCCTCACGTTTAACAACAACATCATCATTATCATCATCAACGACAGCTGCGCTGTCCCCCAGAATTCTCTCCACGGCTAATATATTCCATCTCTTCAGCTGTTGTACTACTCCTGTAGTGGAGAAACTCGTACCAGCAGTATAGATTGTTGAAAAAAAAGGGTCCATTTTCATACATACATATTCATATAAAGAGAAAACAATTGGCAATACAGCTTTAGAAGTTTGCTAACTAATATCATTTTTATTTCACGATTAAAAAGCCATGAAGAAATGTGTATTTCATTTTAGCCAGTTTGTTTTTTTTTTCATGTACTGATGTGAATGAACGAAAAGAATATGCCTGCCAAGTATCTTGACAATTATTTACTAAATAGATTATGTAATTAAGTCGTGCGCTTTATTTATCCAGGGAAACAATAGCAGGAATATATAAAAATAGAAGAAGAAACACACACACACCACACACACATGCACCCTTTTTTTTTTTTCACACACACACACACACACACACAACACACACACACACACAACACCACACACAGCACAGAGGAATAAATGAGGCTATGCAGTCAATTTGCCAATCAAACAGTCAGCCAAAACCCCATAACCAGGACATGATAAACAAAGTAACAAACAAAAAGCAAAAAACAACAAAAAGAAGAAAAAAAAGAAATAAAATGGCAGGACATTCTTACCTAAAAACACTCGTAAACATGAAGAATTCATCGTGTAGCAGAGCAAACACGCGAACTTAGGAAAGCTTTTTATTACAGGAGGTATACAGTCACTTCTGTTAGAAAAAGAAGGCGTTGTTTGAGGATGTAGACTGATTCTTTTCGCGTCGTTGAGCTGGGGCAGTTTGTTCATGAAGGTGGTGGTGACGGTGCCATTACCTTATATACCCTGCAGGGTCGCCTACCTTCGCTTACCTTCTGTGTTTACCCCTAATGATAAACGTCCCCCGGTAGTTTCCCTCAAGTTAAATTTACCTGGTTTTCCGGAAGGCCTGGCCAGGCCAGTTGCCTCTCCGTGATCTCAGTTTCAGGAGGATGGGTAGACGTCCTCGCTAACCTCATTCAGCCATTCCTCCATCTAGCTTTACAACTTCTACCCTGTGTGATACAGACACGGCAAGCGGAAAATTGCCCGATTGTGGTCAGCGCGAGCGACGATCATTTCTCGAGTTATCAGTGTGAGGTATTTTCATACTACCAGTTATCACTAACTAGTTTCTCCAATAATGTGGACTGCTGCTATCGTAGGCGTTATTCTCGCTTATGATGGCAAAACTGTGGAGATTTTGTATCGGGAAATCAACAGTTATTTCAAAGATGATTTGATGGGCATGAGTGACGTGTGTTGTATTTCACGCTCGAAGTTTTTTGCGATAAAATATTGAAGTAGCCTTGTGATTTACTTAATCAGAGCATAAAGAACTCTTAGGGTACACTCTGTGTGGTTAGTGCAGATGCTGACGGAATGACACAAAGTAGGGTGGGGGGGGCGTTTTTTTTGCTCGGTCGCTTATGTGGCCTTGTGATATAAAAAGAAAAAAAATCAGTTCTAACCAACTTCCTTCTCTTGGTTTGGGTCTGTGTGTCGTAGTGTTTCTGTCAGTCTGTATGGTGGTCTACTCTCCTTCTGTTATCTATCTGGCCCTAGTTTTCTTTTGTTCTCGTCTCTGTCATCTCTCTCTAGCTGTCTCTCTCTGGTGCCTGTGTACACTTCAATGCGTTTTGTGTGTGTGGTGTGTGTGTTCCTTTCCGTTGGTGTGTTCATCTTGTTTTTGTTTTTTTTTCTTTTTTTTTGTCCCCCGTGTGTGTTTTTTTTTCGGCTTTCCCTTGTTTGCTCGTTTTTTTTTTTCCCTTTGCCGTGTGGTTTTTTTTGGGAGAGAGAGAGAGATCGCACCGTCTTGCACCCCTTTTTGGACCACGAGCTTTAGATTCTGTTTTGGAGAGATTCTTTGCCGGATTTGGACATGAGAGGAGACATTGAGAGGAGGAGGATCCGAGAGTGATGAGAAGGGAGATTTGACGCGATTGCAGAGTTTTCGTCTTTAGGAGCACGTTTGACTTCCGCGATTTCTTTTAGGAGGAGGGGAGAGATGGACGAGGAGATGAGAGACAGAGGAGTGCTTGAGGAGAGACTTTTTTGATGATGAGTGGTTTCCGGGAGATTATTCGATCGAGGGAGAGCGTGAGACGACGGGAGACGAGAATTGGAGAGTGTGGATTGTGATTTTTTTTGAGGCTTGAGAGGGAAGAGAAGAGAGGAGAGGAGAGAGAGAGGGAGAGAGAGAGTAGGATGATGAGAGAGCGATAGAGGAGAGAGAGGGAGGGAGGGGGAGCGAGGGGAGAAGAGAGGAGTGAGAGAGGACGAGAGAAGAGACCTTGAGAGTTTGTGAGAGAGGAGGTAGAGGAGAATTTTTGTAGGAGAGGAGTGAGACGAATTTGGAGGAGGGGAGCTTTTAGAGAGAGGGAGATGTAGGACAGAGAGAGAGGAGAGGAGAGCGAGAGATAGTGAAGCCGATTTTTGCGAGAGATGATTTACTTCGAGTGGGAGATGAGTATCTGACGATGCGATTTCCCTGTGTTGGTACGAGGACATTGGTAGCCACCCCCCTCCTTCCCTGCGAGAGATTGATTCTGTTCTTTTTTCCCTTTCCCCCCCCCCTTTTTTTTCCCCTGGAGTATTTTTTTTCCTCCGAGAGAGTTTGAAGATTTGTGGGAGGTGAGAGAGGGGAGAGAGGTAGGGACCCGGGAGAGCCCACCCGACGAGAGAGGGAGTGGAAGCGAGAGCAGTTCCCTTTTGTGCTCTTGCCTTCAGATCTCCTGGTGTCTTGGTGTGGTGTCTTTTTTTTCGGTAACAAGCGCCACCCACGGTTCATGATGGTGTAAACCCATTCTTTAATACGTCGCTTTCCAAAATAACTATCGTGAACGTAGTAGGAACACACCACACACACCACCATCAACCACATCACAACACACAACACAACATTACAAAATACCGTTAATATATCGTGCGCCCACGCGCGCGCGCGCACTACTACAAAACCACACACACACACACAACACCTATTAGATTATCACTCTGCGGGCCTCGAAGGGGTTCGAACAGTATGGTGTTGGTTTGTTTGTGGTACACTGACACTCTTCTTCTTGGCCCCAAGCTTCGGGATCTTAAAATGTTCATAATCTTACGCCAACGCATAATCGAGAGAATTCATGTGCCTGTGTCTGTCTGTTCCGTGGTAGGAAAAAGAATGTGTGACCTGTGTGTGTGTGTTGTGTGTGTGTGTGTGTGTGTGTGTGCGTTGCTGGTGCTGGCGGTTTGGTTTGTCCCCCCTTGTGTGTGTGTGGGTGTGTGTGTGGTGTGAGCGGAGAGAGAGAGATTGTTTTGAGTGGGACCCCCGATTTTTTGATCGAGAGAAGCGCTTCGCTCTCGAGTGCCCCCCCTTTCAGCACCCCCCTTTTTTTCCTAGTGAGGATGAGCTTTTGTTTTGGAGAAGACGAGATGAGAGCCGAACGTGTGTTGTTTTTCGGTTTAGTCGCGTTTGTATGTTTTATCAACCTGAAATTGATAATCTGAGACTCAATCATCAAATACTTGAAAAAATATTGTTTTTGTTATAGTCGATTTAGAAATCATGGATTATCATGGAATTAAAAAAACAGGAAGGGGAAGGTTAGAAGTAGGGTTAGGGGGAGATAAGTGGGCTTTTGGGAACATAGGAGGGATATTTTTTAAGAGGAAGACGGCCCCGACCTGAAACCATGCAAAGAGCAATGTCCAATTTTAGGAAAAGAAAAAAAGGAAACAATTTAAAATGAAACATGTTTTTTTTTTTTTCAAAACAGCTTAGCATCCGAAACCCCCCGGCAACATATTTTCAACTACTTTACACGGAAATAAAAAAAATGGTACTCTTGCCCAGAGAAAAAAAAATGTATTCAACTTGTCGATTTAGACACTACAAATCCCGTTGACGTGCATTTGCCGTATTTTGCAAGCGGAGAGTATGAAAAACAATCTAAGCGCTGATAGTTTGAGGCTGAATTGAAAACCTTGTAACATTAGGGAAGAAGAATTTATTTTTTGTGTCAGAAATAGTGAAAAAAGCTAGCTACCAATTTGTCTTATTTTCTAACACTTTTGCAGATAAGTAAAAGGGGCCAGATCAACAATGTTTGAAATATTTCTCGCTCCCAGTTCTGCAAGACGATCAAGCATATTTCTTATGAAACCAAGTAAAATATTATTGTGTGTCTTTGTATATGTGTGTGCGTCACGAGTGCTCGCGCTTGTATGTGTTTTGCATATGTTCGTGTTTGTGCGTGCGCATGCGTAGGTTAAGTGTGTGTGGTGTGGTGTGTGTGGTGCGTGTGTGTGTGTGTGTGTGGTGTGTGTGGTGTGTGTGTGTGTGTGTGTGTTGTGTGCGCGCGCGCCGCGCGTGCGTGCGTGCGTGCGCGCTGTGTGTGTGCCGTGTGTGTGTGTGTTGTGTGTGTGTGGTGTGTGTTGTGTGTGTGTGTGTGTGGGATGAGAGAGAGTGAGGAGAGCGAGAGAGAGTAGAGGGAGAGAGAGAGGAGAGAGAGAGGAGGGGAAGAGAGGAGAGGAGAGAGAGGAGAAGAGAAGCAGTTGGATGGTGTTTATAGCATTACTGATCTCGAAGGCAGATATATTTTATACAGCTTTTATTGCATGATTGATTTTTAAAAAGGACTGCTATGACTTTCATGTTTTGAGAGAAAAAGATAGAAGATTCGAAGCAGATGTCTTATGGTTTCTATATGTTACACAGCTAGATTTGATACGAACTCGTAGAGAGTGGTTCGCATTACAACACTATTTTGTCATGGGAGAAGAGAGGAAACTCATCAAGATATGGTGCTGGCCCGGTATTATAGACCTTGAACACAACGATACGTACTAGTTATAGTAGGATCATTTGATGCGTAAAGGTAATGTCTTCAGTTTTTCTTCGTTTGTACGTAGATGATGAAGACTTGTCGGGTAGAATCAGCTTAGCTCCCCGTCGTTACAAAGAGTCCAATTTCTTTTGGCGTTCATCATTGGTGGCATCAGTTTAGGAAGTAATTAATATACGAAAAGCAGTAGCCTTTTTTTTTTTTTTTTTTTAAAGGTTTTTTTTTTTTTTTTTTAAGGGAAAAGAAAGCTTGTGTGTAATCAGTGTCAATAGCACCTAACTTTATTCAGTAAGTTTTCAAAGTAAAGGTGACTGAAGGCGTTGGAATGAAATTGAAGCAAATTTTTCAAAAGCAAAGAGAAGAGATATTATTTCCGCACGACAATACAGACAATTTTACAACAGATTACGGGACAAAACACGACCATTTCGACCCTCTTGGGTCTTCTTCTTCAGGGAAAAAACAAACAACATTTAGGACAATGAAAACGAAAGAAAAGGCAACCACTTATCGTTTCATATTCAGCGCAAAAGGTTGACGTATTGTCCTAATGTTGTTTGTTTTTGCCTGAGGTCTTTGCCTATTTAGTGAAAACAGAGTGCGAAACAATAGTTTGGATACACGATTAATATGGGATTTACTGTTTTTAAAACTTTCTCTCAATAGCTATGTTTCAAAACACTGATGCGCGCTAAACTGCTGTACCCAAATTTCCATTTACTATAAGGCCTTAACGAAATGTTGACATTGGTGTTGTTGTGTTTTGATGCTAAGATCATAGGTTTTGTTTTTTGTGTGGATTAGGACCATTGTGGGTTTCGTTGCACAATTCTGATACATCGTTTATTGTGCTGGATACGTGATAAATATGTGGCACTGGAAGACCATTCATAGAAAAATACGAAAAAGAAAAGGCCTAAGAACAGAGCCTTGGGGGGAACGCAAAACGTTTCGAAGACAGATACACTGTTCAAGTAAACATGCAAGATTCTGTTTTCATCACAATGAATGAAATGACACCGGGGTAGGATTTTAAACATACACAGTCATGTTATTTATGAATGACTTTAAGGTTTACAAGATCAAACGCTTAGCTTCAGATCGGAGGAGAACAATCCCAGTAAACTTTGTCTTACCATAGCCAGCCATCTGTCACTGAATAGAATAAGGAACAGACAGTAACGCACGAACGATAGCAGCGAAAGAAGACTGAAATGGGTGGTGATGTTGAAACAACTTGTGATACTAATTGCCAGAGCTGGTGGTCTTTCAAATTTCAAATATTCAAATCTGGGGCGTCTCTTCATTTCGAAAGTGGAAATATTATTGGGGGCAGAGTAAACAGGGTAAACACAGGAAAATATTTGGTTAAAAAAAACACATAAATTGTAAATGTATGTATGGGAAACTTACGGTGTGGACAGTTTTAAGTAAGCATAAGTTATACATGTATTTAGATTGCCTTGCGCCCTTATTTCTTTTCCTTTTTTTCTTCTTTTTTTTTCTTTTACATGTTTGGAGCTCAGAAATCTCCTTCATGAACAGGCCATGGGCTAATAACTAAATCTGTAATTCTTTAGTCGCCGCAGGCAAAACTGTAGAGGAGTGGCTGGAAATTTCACAGCGAATCGAGGATGATGAATTTTCAGCCCACCTGCACTGGTACAGCTAACTTTAGACAATGACTGTTGAAAATATTTGCAGGCCGCATGGTTACAGGGCTATCTGATTTTGTTTTCGATTTCTCTGTATAATTTCATCGCGGCTTTGCCCATAGTGGAGGGTGTCTTCATGTTAAAAGTTTCTCGGGGCCTTCTTAAAGTACTCGGATTTTGGAGAGAGAGAGAGATCCGTTTTGGGAGAGAGAGAGAGAGAGACAGACAGACAGACAGACACAGACAGAAAGGGACAGACAGGCAGCCGACAGCACCAGGAAGACGACAACAGACAGACACAAGACAGACACACAGAGAGACCGACAGACAGACAGACAGACAGAGGGACAGGCAGACACAAACCGCGAGCACTAGAAGTGCGTACTGCATGGAGTATGTGGGAGGATGAGTTTGCATGCACGCTGCGTGCGGACATGTATGTGCGCGTGTCCGAGTATCTGGATGTGCGTTTGTGTGTGTTTGTGTGGATGTTAGTAGTAGTAGTAGTAGTGCGACTTCATTCTAAGCCTCTCTCCCAAATTATGTGATATTAGACGTGTGTGTGTGTGTATGTGTGTATGTGTGGGTGGTGTGTGTGTGTGTTTGTGTGTGTGTTGTGTGTGTGTGTGTGGTGTGTGTGTGTTAGTGTTTCTGTGTTACCGTTTTGTGTGGTGTGTGTATGTCCGTGTTAGTGTTTCGTGTTTACCGTTACTACTGTGTGTTAGTGTTAGGTGCTTATGTTTCTGTTAGTGTGGTGTGTGTGTGTGTGTGTGTGTGTGTGTGTGTGTGTGGTGTGTGGGTGTGTGAGTTGTGAGTATGCGTTTGTGTTTGGTGTGTGCGTGTGTGCGGCACGCGCGCGCATACAGTTGTGTGCGTGCTTAAGTGCATATGCATGTGTGGCTTCTGTGTGTGTGTGTGTGTGGTGTGTGTTGTGTGTGTGTGTGTGTGTGTGTGTGTGTGTTTAGTGCGTACGTACGTGTGTGTGTTTGTGTGTGTGGTGTTGTGTTTGTGTGCGTGTGTGTGTGTGGTGTGTGTGTGTGTGTGGTGTGTGTGTATGCGTGTGTGTGTGTGTGTTGTGTGTTGTGTGTGTGTGTTGTGTGTGTGTGTCGTGCGTGTGGTCGTGTGTGTGTGTGTGTGTGTGTGTGTGTGTGTGTGTGTGTGCGCGCGCGCGCGCGCGTGCTATCAGTAGATAATTCAATGATGAAAGTGTGATGTGAGGGACATGGAACAGCATCCCCCGTGACAGTGACGGACCATTTGAAGATAGTGCTATCGCTTTATGTCCGGGTGGATGTGACTCTCTGCCGCTCTATTTATATTGTCGGTTATCCCTGTCTGTGTTCTGCCCTTCCCCTTTTTTTTTTCTTTCCCATTGCTTTTTTTCCTTCTTTCAAGCCTCTTCTTTCTGGCTTTTTTTCAAAGCAATATTATTTGATCAATTTTGTTCTTAGAATAATCATTTTTTTCTTCTTTTCTGTGGGCGTTTTGTTCCTCTGTCTGTCTGTCTGTCTGTCCGTGTGTCTGTCTCTCTCTCTTCATTATTATTATCATTATCATTGTTGTTTGTTGTTATATTATTATCATTGTTATTTTCGTTAATACAATTATTATTATCAGTAGTAGTATAGTAATAGTAGTATCATTGTAACTATGATGACGACGACGATGATGATAATGATGATGATACTACTACTACAAATGATGATAATAATAATAATATTAACAACAATATTAATAATACTGTCATTATTATTACATTATTATCATTTTTATTTGTTTATTATTATCATCATCATCATCATCATCATCATCATTATTATTATCATTTGTATTATTATTATCATATAGTTATGTTCTTTCATTGGCTTTTTCTTTCCTTCCATACCTTTCACGTCCTCTCTCTCTCTCTCTCTCTCTCCTTTCCTTCCCCCCCATCCCCCACCCGCTCCTTCTCTCTCTCTCTCTCTCTCTCTCTCTCTCTCTCTCTCTCTCTCTCTCTCTCTATCTATCTATCTCTCCCTCTCTCTCTCTCTCTCTTTCTTTCTTTCTTTCTTTGCTTTTCTCCCTCAATGTCTCTACGTGTCCGTCTTTCCTGCCTTTCTTTTCACTTTGTCACCGGGCTGGCTGCAGAGACTCCAAGATATCGTTGCTAATTGACGAGAGATATTGACGAGAGATATTGATGAGATTGATGAGAGATACTTGATAACGTTCTGCGTGAGAACATGCTCTCCATGTGAAACCCATTGTCTGGTTTCAGTTTTGCCATGTAAAGACAAGCGAAATGAAAGCCGATCACCAGCAAAGAGGGAGAAGACTGATTCACGGGTGTCTTCTAGTATCGATTTGAAAGAAAAGCCAGTTTGAAAATATGGAAGAAATGAGATGTGGACCCCCAAAAATAAACAGTTATGTCGTCACTGTAAAAAAAAAAAAAAAAAAAAAAAAAAAAAAAAAAGAAAAATGAAGATGGGTTGTGTACCAGCCCAGAGTGTTGTTTCTGGATCTTGGAAAGCTTGAATCGGTTCTTAGCGATAAGAATCCAGTACCTGTGAAAATAAGTGCAGAGATACACGTAGGCTACATAATATACTCGTGTCTGTCGCCACTCCCCACGCTGTCTTCCATACGATACACACTACGCGCACGCACACACCGACTGACTGACTGAAACCAATTTATCGGCAGATTAACCCATGGTTGTACTGACATTTAAGAAAAGATTATGAACAGAATGTCAACATTTTTCATTTAAAGAAAAGGAACATTATTTCACACACACACACACACACACACACACACACACACACACACACACACACACACACACACACACACACACACACACACACACACGCACACGCACACACACACACACATCTCCACACGAACACACACACACACACACACACACACACACACACACACACACACACACACACCATACGACACCACACCATACCGCCCTACACACACATCCTCCTTCTTACACGCACACACACACACACACACACACACACACACACACACACACACACACACACACACACACAGAGAGACAGAGAGAGAGAGAGGACATGAAAAAGGAATACTCTCCATTATATTCAATCTTGTAACTTTTGCACCTTTGCCCACCATCTCTCTCTCCCTCTAAGAGTTTGTCCTTCTTTGAGCCCCTTCCTTATGATCATCCTTCGGCTGCAAGGAAAGCTCTTCAAACGTCAAAGCGTTAGACATGTAGTCGGAATATTTCTCCACACACACACACACACACACACACACACACACACACTAAAGGACCATATCTACTGACATCCAGAAACATCAGTTCTATGTGACCAGTTGTATATCCAATACACGGGAGTCAAAGATCATCAGAGTATGGCACTGACTGACCTATTACTCGTAAGTGTCGAACAGCTTATGGGAGTATATGGATTGGGGAAGGGGGAGAAGAGTAGGAAGAAGGGAGTGGGGGGGGGGGGGGGGGGGATGAAAAAGCCTTGCTCTACGTGCAAATTAGTCGCCTCACATACTGATATGCTATATGCCTAGAACAGAATTCTAACATTTGAAAAATTCACGAATTTGGAGAAAGAAAAAATGTTGGGGAATGAGGCGACGGGGTGGAGGTGATGTGGTAAAGGCGTTAAAATATCTGCCAAGTGGATGAAGATTTAATAAGAGAAACAGCCAACATTGCCAGACTCTATCCATTCTCATAACTGGGATTAAAAACACTAGACATAGTCAACGAAAGGTTAAAGGACTTGGTCTTATCATAAACACGCTGAAAGTGAGTTCTTGTATTAGTACAGTCAAATAAAAAATGAGGGATATCGAGAATCTGACCACATGAACGAGCAGGTGCCGGTTTTAAATATCTGCCATCCATTAACCCGCCGCCTGTACACAAGGTTACGGGTTGGGATAGTCCCAGGGGGATTGCAACATTTTCTTGTTGGTTTAGTCATATCCCTTCTGTGCTTCCGAGCTGAATCTTCAAGGTATTGTGTCTGTCTCATGTTCCAGATTGAACTTGTGAGAATGTGAATAGCTTCAGATGAAGAAAGAAGGATATCACAATTCAAAACATCTGGTGTATTTCTTGCAGCTTCCTTGCATAAAAACCAGCTAAGTCATTGCCACGTGAACTGGAATGCCCTGGAACCCATAACAAAGTTATATCAATACCCCGCGTTATTAACTGATGAATCAGAAATAAGATCTCATATACCAAGTCTGAACGACTAGACCTCGGTTGACAATGTAGAGCCGTAAGCGCTGATTTGGAGTCCGACAATATATAAGTATTTGTCTATGTATAACAGGCATGTCCAGTATGAAATCTAGTGTTTTCAAAATGGCAAATACCTCTCCTGCAAATATAGAACATCCTTTCATAATATGGAATTTCTTTCTAATGCTAAGCGCTGGTATTACAAAGGAAGCCCCAACATCAGAAAAATCTAAAACAGAACCATCTGTGAAAATGAGTAGGTAGGAATCGTATATCCTATCTATCAAGTCTTTGCTTTGTGGAGAAATGTAAACGCAATTTTCCAAAGATCAAACCAAAAGAAAGAAAATCATTGAACAATTTCAAGAAATAGTTGACAATATTTTCATTACCTGAAATCAAATGGGTTCTGTTTATCTGCTCACAAAATGGTTTTTCTTGTCTTTACAAAGAAAACAATTGCGTTTGAAGGCAGAGAAGCTGTCTCTATAAGGTTGATAATACTATATATACACAAGCAAACAAGTTAAGTTTCTCGGTGTTATTTTCCACTACAATGTTTTTTGGAGTAAACATATTAATTACCTTGTAGAAAAGGCTAGGAAAAAATTGCATTATTCCGTGTTCTTTTTGGTATACCTCTGATTAATTGGGGGTCTAATCTCGTCCATGTCGCCTCTGGGCTAGTTCGTTCAAATTCTATCGTATGGCCAAGAAGCTTTTTTTTACACAGCCGGAAAGACCGATTTACACAAACTATGATTTACACAAACTAACCAGTATTGACTCATTAGCCTTTAAAATTGCATTAGGACTTCCCCGATGGGCTTCAATTAATTTGACGTACAAGGAGGCTGGTGTGTTACCCTTAAATGAACACAGGCTAAGTTGCTCCTGTAATTTTACAGTGAGAGCTAGAACCATCCCAAATTCAGTAATGACTGAACTGGATGGGAGTAGCTATATTTCAGGAGAGATCCGTAACAAAGCGGTGTACATGTCCCTAGGTGATTATATATTCCCCATTGTTTCAGAACTGTAACCTGTCTTTTATCGATGGTATTGCCGAGGTTTCATGTTGTTCACACCCTTCTTAGTTGTCAGAGCAGGCTGAAATCATCTACGCTGATGGAGACCTTAATAAAAAAAAAAAAAGATAATCGTCTACTATCATCCTATGCACACACACACACACACACACACACACACACACACACACACACACACACACACACACACAAAAGCACTCACGCATGCATGCAAGCACGCATCTTCTGACATTCACTAGTTCACGGCACTGACCGAGACAGAAAGCGAGAGACAGGGAATACGTGTGTGTGTGTGTGTGTGTGTGTGTGTGTGTGTGTGTGTGTGTGTGTGTGTGTGTGTGTGTGGTGTGTCTGTGTGTCTGTCTGTGTCTGCGTGCGTGCATGCGTGCGTGCGTGCGTGTGTGCGTGCGTGCGTGTGTGCGTGTGTATGTGCGTGTGTATGTGTGTGTGTGTGTGTGTGTGTGTGTGTGTGTGTGTGTGTGTGTGTGTGTGTGTGTGTGAGTGCGCGCGCGCGCGCACATTCATAATTTCATGACGTTTGGACCTACTCACCAGATCACTGAAGACAGATTTTTGTTTAAAAAGTCGCACGTTATCAAGCATGGAAGAAAGACCGTGTGTACGTTCTTTCACGCTCCATCCACTCACAAATATAAGACCTAAGTAAATGGGAGGGAAAGGGAGGGGGGAGGGAGGCTGGAGACAGCGTTGGAGCCCAGGTTGGCTCCAAGGTCATTGACCTCCAGGGGTCAGAGGGTAAGGCTCCCTGAACCCGAGGCTTTTTGCTTCCCCAGACTTCGCAAACTATTATGAGTCCAACGATATACCAAACTTCCTTGCATTCCAACCATTCTTGATGCCTGCAGTGTTGTCGAGGTTTCATACCAAATCTCTCTTTTTTTTTTTTTTTTTTTTTTTTTTTTTTTTTTTTTTTGATCAGCCTTCCGAACATTCTAAAGCAACAGATATTTTTAAACCAACAAGTTTTGAAGTACTGACAGGAATCTTGACAAAACAAAGTGGAATTTTTTTTTTTTTAAAAAAAAAAAGAAAGAAAGAAGAAGAAGAACTGGAATAAACCCGATAACCCTACTATATATATATATATAATATATATATATATATATATATATATATATATATATATATATATTCTCAGCAAATTTATGCCAATCTCAAGACAGCGTGAAGAGAGCTTTGAGACATCTGATGTAAAGTCTCGTGTTTTGACTCAACCGTATATGTGCATGGGTAGACAGTATTGGTATTTTTAGTAACGCTTTGCACAGTCACCACCCATCATCTAGTCTTCGCTCATAAAATACCAACAGCCACGGATAAGAAGCAAACAGAATGTAATTGAACATCCATTGTGTAAAGCCAAACCTACTGGAGTATTTACAACATCAATAATAATAATAATAACAACAATAACAGCAATAAGAAGAATAGGAAGAACACGTTAATCTCCTCTTCAACTCATTTCATGTCTTGGACCTTTCGGGCGATCTGGAAACGAACTTACCACAGATCATTTTTTCTTCTTACAACCAGAACGTTAGTTTGTGACTCACGTTCAAATGCAGTTGTTCTGTCTTTCCTCTACAATTGTGGACATTTGTAAAAAATAAAAAAAAAAAAAAAAAAAAAAAAAAAAAAAAAGGTTAATTAAAGAGCCCCTTCCCCCGGGAAAGCCAGAAGATAACTTGATTCTGCCATAATTATCCATAAACTGGAGTAAATCAACGTAATCATCATCAACAGAAGAGCTTTATTATGCGACATTTATTTCACACTGGCGTTGCAAACTGCACAAAATATGCGACGTTCAATATATCATAGAACTTGAGATAATAATAATAATGAACATGATGATAACAACAACGACAGTCATGTTATTATAAACATTGTCCTCATTATAATAATATTAATGATGATAATAATAATAACAAGCAACAACTATCATGATAATAAAAATCATAATTATAATAATAATGATAATGCTATAAACGAAGTCATCGTTACTATCATTACTATCATTATTATCAAATAGTTCATCTGCGGAATACAGTCATAAAACCACTAGCGAATCCAACAGCGGCTGCTGATTATAAAAACACGTCGAATGTTTTGATCGATAACAGATCACAGATAGTGTTTGGCTAACGGCTACATACAACACCAACAGCAAGAAGATATCCACTCAGGTACAGGAACAACATGGAATACAGATTACCCGACATGCATATACACACGACATGGATCAACGGTACAGTTTCACAAAAATAATGTCGATCTCCTTGAAGCACGAGGCATACATGTCTCCTGTGATATGAAAAGATCAAACATTACGAAAGTGGCTTGTCGTCAAAGGGTGTAAAAACACACTTTCAAAAGTATGCCTCTGTCAAAGTGTAAACTATGTTTTCACCCTAAGTTGTTAAAGAGAGAGAGAGAGAGAGAGAGAGAGAGAGAGAGAGAGAGAGAAACACATTATTTGGAGAATATTCAGGGGAAGATAATGTCTGTCCTGTGATTGCAAACTGAGTTACCTTTTTTCAGTTTATGAGTCAAACACACAGAATCAGAGAGTAAAATAGTTGCCCCGGGCACACCGTTTTACACCCATGTTTTGGCATGTTTCTCTCTCTCTCTCTCTCTCTCTCTCTCTCTCTCTCTCTCTGAGTGACTGAAACTGTTAAGCTTACTGACAAGAGTAAATTGCATGCCTGCCAGCGGAATCTGTCCCATGAAAATGCGGGGTAACTCTCGTTGAACATGAGCTCTAACACCAATACCCCCCCCCCCCCCCCCACACACACACACACACACACACACACGTTCTCTCTCTCTCTCTCTCTCTCTCTCTCTCTCTCTCTCTCTTCTTTGCAAATTGCCCGAACTTCGTTTATTTGCTCGTTTTACTGTTATCAGAGTCACTCAAAAACTTCAAAACATATTTTTAACACACCCCGTAAAAAGATGACAATTATTGGTTTGATCTCTTGTCAAGGAACTAATTCTTTGTCGTTTGCTTCCCCCCCAGTTCTTCAAAACCACAGCAATAGGCTAGATAAATTTCACACAGTCTGGTTGAAGTGTTTCCCTGTAGCTGTAATGTTGGGGATAGTTTGAAATGTTCTGTTTGGAGATTTCATAGATGGCCAGGTCTTTCCATTACTGACCGCATACCTCTGCGATCCTAATGGTGCTTCTGGGCCGAGCCGTCTGTCCAATTGATTTGTTTAGAATGGAATTGTACAATCTTTTGTCATATCCTTAAAAATGGGCAGGAAAACAAAACCGTGCGAGAAAATCATTCCTTTAAAAAAAAGAAGAAAAAAAAAAAAAAAAAAAACAAAAACAAAAACAAAAAAAAAAACGAGACCTTCTTGGGAAAACCTCACGTGAAATTCCGAAGTAACTGTTTATGTATAGGACAAAGGTGAAAAGAAAAAAAAAAATGGTCATTTTCAGTGGGGACCACACCATCAGTCTTCTAATGAAGATGGGAGAGGAATGTGCTGAGATCTTTGTTCAAAGTGAGTGGTCTTGGTGTAAGTGAACAGCAAATCTGCTCTACTCACTCTACCACTCGGGGCCCCCAAACAACATAATCTCTCTCCGATGTGTTTTTTCATTCTGTCAAGGATTAAAGCAGATTTAATTAGAGAACATCTTAATTGTCTATATAACAGCCACAAGTAGACACATTTAATGTTTAAAGGAATCAAGCCCTAGTATTTAAAGGGGGAAAAAAAAAAAGGGGGGGGGGGGGGGGAGGGAGGGCTCTCTTTCAAAGGGAGGTTATCTAGTCGGGTTTTGAATCGGAGCGTAAGGTTTAAACCGCTCTTGCATAACTTCCCTTGGTTATGTTCTCGGCAGGTAATTTTCCTAGCGTGGTACATCGGCTCTAACACATCCAGCGGCTCGACATGAATCATGGTCCAGATCTTTGATCCAGCGTAAGGAACAAAAATGAGTGAAGCAATTTTTCGTTTCAAATTAGTCACTGACACGCAGTTTAAACCACTAGGGCTCATCAAGGATGATGACTTTGTTATTCTTCCCAGGACGTTTACAAGTCTGCCTCAAATGGTTCTTGCAAATACATAGCTTTCTGCATGTTTGTTCCTAATTGGCACACGCAAATCAACAGGACGGAAATAATTTATTGTCTTACTTGTTGCGGGGCGAACATGAAATTATCTGGACTCTCTCTCTCTCTCTCTGAGGCACACATTGAATAAAATATACATCCAATGCAGTCACATTTATGTGCGTGAATGTATGCTTACTCGCACGTCCGTGTGTCTGTGAGGACACTCTGTGTGTGTGTGTGTGTGTGTGTGTGTGTGTGTGTGTGTGTGTGTGTGTGTGTGTGCGCGCGCGCGCGCGCGTGTGTGTGTGTGTGTGTGTGTGTGTGTGTGGTGTGTGTGTGTGTGTGTGTGACTGTAAGCGTATGCATAAATGATAAGCAATACGTTTCTCTGGAAAGATTATCAAAGGCTAAAGACTATTTCGTTCCTGTTATAATCATACTGGATTTTTTTTTTCTTTACCGTGGAAGAAAAGCGAAATCCACAAAACCAGCCGACAGAAGACAAAGATAGGTACAATGCAAGCACGAGTAACATGTATACCTACTCAAACAAAATGATGTTCAACATCCAGCAGCAATCTACATCATTAATTATCGACAACAATGCCGTCACACACTCAGCACTAGCGCTTCATCCCAACTACAAACGTCACACGCCCACTTCAGAACGTCATACTACAAAAACTGCGTCACCACTCGAACGAGTGGATCGATCCACACTCGAAAGAACACATCGATATAACATTCCGTTTGCCCTATTCATTAAGGCGCTGAAACACGAACGCTGTCGGCATAAATTCTTTGGGAGAGATTCGTGCGTCCGTTTCCCGACTTCAGAAGGTAATTGTTTTTTTGTTTGTTTGTTTGTTTTTTTTAATGAAAATAACCATTAGTAACGTCAAATAAAAACAAAACAAAACCCCATCTTCTTCACAAGGAAGCAGTAATCATATTTCCAAGAAGGCATTAATCATGACTTGAAAACAGTAAGTTTAACACGAAAATATTTATTTTGACTTGTTTTGATGCTGTCAAGGCATCAGAGAATGAGTCAAAAGAGAGAAAAAACGATCTTTTGATCCTAGCAAGCCCTACGAAATGAAAACAACCGATTATGATCGTTTTAAGTGAGGATTCCAGCATTCTGCAGCATTCTCAGAGAAGTAATTATAAGGTTCATTTCGATGCAATGATACTGGTATGTATGCACATGTTTCACAATTACCCGTTTTCACGGCTTGTCTGTTTCATAAATCATAATTACCTGTTTTCGTAGTGATCTCGGTGTGACCACGATAATCAGAGCAGAAAGCAAGAAAACGATTCCTCATGGACCTGATATGGCCCTTTGCGGTCGGCTGGGCTATAAGCAACATTACCTTACCTTATCTCACGGACCAACAACTATTCGTAAAGTGAAATCAGTAAATATAAACTTTTTTTTAAAAGGAAATTACTGGTTGCATGACAGAAATAGTTTTATCTGCTTAGTTTTTGTTAGCTTTTGGAGCGAAAAAGACACCGTAAAATCTTTCCAGCATCAGTGGAGACAGTCTTCGCTGTCAGTATCATTCCTCTCTCCGTCCATGAGCTTCTGGAATTGTTCTCTCCCTTTCAGTGCTTTCTTCTTCCTAGTTCTCTCCCTTTCAGTGCTTTCTTCTTCCTTGTTCTCTCCTTTTCAGTGTTTTCTTTTTCCTTGTTATCTCCCTTTCAGTTCTTTCTACTTCCTTGTTCTGTCCCTTTCAGTGCGTCCTTCCTCTGTTGTTCTCTACCTTTCAATGCTTTCTTCTTCTGTTTTCTCTCCCTTTCTGTGCGTCCTTCTTCTGTTGTTCTCTCCCTTTTGCTACTTCCTTCTTCTATTGCGACATGCATTTTCCCTGTCCCGATGAAGTGTCGTTCATATGAAGATTCAGGGAGTACGTGCCTTTTTCTTAGCTGGGTTCTGTCCCTTGGCATAACTGTTAGTCTATATCAGACAGGCCTACAGTTTCTCCTTCATGAAATCTCAACTGGGGGACACACACACACACACACACACACACACACACACACACACACACACACACAGAGAGAGAGAGAGAGAGAGAGAGAGGAGAGAGAGAGAGAGAGAGAGTCTTTTACCCATCTCTTTTATGCAGCTCAGAACCAAGTCTTGTTTAGTTCTGTTCCGATTGTGTGTTTTTCATTCGCCTTCACTTTGACGTCTTTTAACCTAAAAGTGATACTAGACCAATGTGTGTGTGTGTGTGTGTGTGTGTGTGTGTGTGTGTGTGTGTGTGTGTGTGGTGTGGTGTGTGAGGAGGGGGGGGGGGGGCGCTCCTTTCTCTTAATACACGCGTTTTTCTTTTATTGTTATTCATGGTTTTAAGCTTTATCATCATCATAACTTTAATCATTATTTATATCGTTATTGCTGTAATTATTGTTATTATCATCATCATCATTGCTGTTACAACATCATTATCATTATCACCATCATCATTTTTAAACTATTTATTTACTTATTATTATCATTTGTAGTAGTGGTAGCACTGTCATTATCATATCATCATCATCATCATTATTATTGTTGTTGTGTTGTTGTTGTTGTCAAGAAGAAGAAGAAGAAGATTATTGTTATCATTATTATTATCATATTTTTGTTGTTATTATTATTACTATTATTATTATCACTATCGTTATTTTTGTTGTTGTTATTATCATTATTCTCATTGTTGTCGGCGTCGGCGTCGTTAAGGTGATTGCTGTTATTGCAATAATAATTATTATTATTATATCATTATTGTAGCTATTGTTATTGATTTACTACTTATTACATTCACATCATCGTTTTCCCCCCTCTTTCTCTACTGAATGGCGTCACTTCTATGCCCTCATTCCAAATGCGTGGGTGGGAGCGAGAAGCGTTTGTAATACTGAAAAGTTTGCGGGCGGGGCCCTGATGGGGTACAGGGGCAACGCCCTGCTGGACGGGGGGGAGGGGGGGGGCAACGGGGGTGGGGGGGGAGGGCGAGTCCCCCCCCCCCCTCCCCCCCTTCAGACGCTGACGAAAATTTGACATTTAAGGACAGTTGACTGCATTCTCCTTTGATACAAACCCTAAATTTTATACTTCTCAGAACTATAATATAGTTAAAACTATATCAGGCAAAAAAAAAAAAAAAAAACAACAAACTACAAACGTCCAGCGGAGTCGATGTGGCGGAAGAGTTAAAAATATGGATCGGAGAACCAGCGCACACATCCATCAAGTGCAAACTGGGGAAAAAAAAAACAGTCGCCAAAACGCCAACACAGAAATCTGTATAATACGGAACAACTCCCCCCCATGCAAATGCCCAACCACAGCTACACCCAAGCCGATGCTATCATTCGATCATAATGATTATTTCGTCATTCGACATATGCAGCCAAAAGTGGTTATCTAATAATAGAAGCAAAATGTTCTTAAGTTTTGGTGACCAGTCAACAGGAAAGCTAATAGGAGTGAGATCAAAATCTGAATTAAAAATAAACAAAGAAAGGAAGAAAAGAACGAACGAAAGATAAAACGAAAGGTAAAGAAAGAACAGAACAGAACAGAAGAAGATTTTTTTTTTTATCTCTGTAAAACCTTAACGATTGTGACATAAATTTCATGTGTGGAAAAATGTATCCTTGTTCATTTGACATGAAGGAAGGGGAGTTTGATCAATAGTCTTCTTACAGTTTCTTGTCGAAAACGTAGAATACTAAGAAGAAAATGAAAATAATAACTGAAACAAAAATCGAACGTTCTTTGTGTGTGTGTGTGTGTGTGTGTGTGGGGGGGGGGGGGGTTGTTGGGGTTTGTGTTTTGTGGGTTTTTTTTTTTTTGGTTATTTGTTTATTCGTTTGTTTGTTTTCTCAACAGGTGGAAACCTACACTCACTCTCCTTTCAGAAGTTCTAGCTCTTTGGCATACGATTCATTTGCGATCGCGTCCTGCCTCCTTCTCTTCAATCGCATGACTGAAACGTTCCGTGTGACAGCGCCTTTAGTGTCGGGTAGTTTAGAACATCTGGACATCGTACAATGCAGCACCAGCAACTCACACACAAGCAGTCTGAAAGGCTGTAAAGACAGTACGCATGACAAGACTAGCTCATAATGTGTGTGTGTGTGTGCGCGCGCGCGCGCGCGCGCGTGTGTGTGTGTGTGTGTGTGTGTGTGTGTGTGTGTGATGGTTGACTATGTTGATTGCTTGTGTGTGTGTGTGTGTGTGTGTGTGTGTGTGTGTGTGTGTGTGTTGTGTTGTGTTATATATTAATGTGCATGTTGTGTGTGTGTGTGTGTGTGTGTGTGTGTGTGTGTGTGTGTGTGTGTGTGTGTTGTTGTTGTTGTTGTTGTTATTGTTGTTGCTGTGTTGTTGTTGAAGTTTTTGTTGTTGTTGTTGTTGTCTTCGCTTTTCTTTTGTTTATAGATGCGCATGTTTGTTTTGTCTTTTGGTTTAGGTTTTTTCTTAGCTGATTGTTTTTTGCTCTTTGGATGTTTGGGGGGTTTTTTGCTTTTGTTTAGTTTTCGTTTGCTTGTTTGGATTTTGTTTTGTTTTTATCATCTAATCAGTCGTGTCTGCAAAGGGATGACTTGCGTGGGTTAGGGAACAGAGAGGTAGGGGAGGGGAAGTGGAGGGAAGGGGGTAAGGAATCCTGGGAGTGGGGAGTTTGGGTGGAAGATTGGACGCGCACGCGCATGTGACTACTTGTATACCTGCGTGTATATATGTCTGTATGTGTGTGAGTGTCGGCGCATGGCGTGCGCATGTCAAAGTGTCATGCTTTAGATCACTTCCGGTGCACGCTGATGGTGACGACAGGCTGGTTGTGGCGGTCGCTGATGGTGACGCTGCTGTCTTTGTTGATCACCCTCGTCTGGACGTCCTGCGTCTGTCGCACCTCGTACACCTGTAGACCAACAGGTCAAATCCCGTATCAGTCGACGCTTTCTACATTTCTTAGTCTCTGAACATTAAGCGGGTGAGACCCTGTATCGGACTATGGTATCTACCTTCCTGAACCTATCTTAATGTATGTACATCAACAGGTGATATTCCTGTATCAGACAATGGTATTTACATTCCTGAACCTATTTTAAGGTCTGAACATCAACCAGGTGATATTCCTGTATCAGACAATGGTATTTACATTCCTGAACCTATTTCAAGGTCCGAACATCAACAGGTGATATTCCTGTATCAGACAATGGTATTTACATTCCTGAACCTATTTCAAGTCCGAACATCAACAGGTGATATTCCTGTATCAGACAATGGTATTTACATTCCTGAACCTATCTTAAGGTCTGAACATCAACCAGGTGATATTCCTGTATCAGACAATGGTATTAAATTCCTGAACCTATCTTAAGGTCTGAACATCAACCAGGTGATATTCCTGTATCAGACAATAGTATCTAAATTCTTGAACCTATCTTAATGTCTGAACATAAACCAGGTAATATTATGTATCAGACAATGGTATCTAATTCCTGAACCTGTCTTAATGACGGTAGTTGATGTCCTGAACATACGATGGTTTCTACCTTCCTGATCGTGTCTTCTGTATGTACTCAACCGGGTATCTACGCAAACCTGCAATGACGGTAGTTAGTGTCCTACACCAGACTATGGTTTCTACCTTCCTGATCGTTCTTCTGTATGTACATCAAGGGGTGATCTAATATCAGACCTACGGTTTCTACATCCCTGAACTTATCTTAATATTTGAACACCATCCAGGTTATCTCTTGTATTAGCCTACAGCTTCTACATTCCTGAACCTTTCTTGATATCAAAATACCAACCAGGTTAAATCCTGTATTAGCCTATAGTTTCTAATTCCTGAAACTTCCTTTAATATCCAATATGAACCAGGTTACGTCCTGTATGGGTGTGCGGCTTCTACATCCTTTAACCTATTTTAACACTTCAACAGCAGCCCAGTCAACTCCGGGATCAGGATACTTTTTTTCGTTTAAAGAACATCCCTAAACCTATTTTACCAACTAGTTATATCCTATGTAAGCCTACAGGTCCCACATTCCTGAGCCTATTCAACACCTGAACATCAATAGGTTTAAATCCTGCACAATCCCGTGATAACCGTAATACAGAACCTGTTTTAACACTTGAAGACCAAACAAATTAAATCATGTATCAGCCGACCCATCGTTCCTGCATTCTTCAACGTATCACACACACACACACACACACACACACACACACACACACACACACACACACACACACACACACACACGTGTGTGTACATATATACACACACACATAGATGTTGCTCCCACACACACTTTTTTACAATCTCGAAAACACTTTGACACTATTCATGACACACACACACACACACACACACACACACACACACACACACACACACACGTATATACATATATATATATGTGTGTGTGTGTAGATGTTGTGTGTGTGTGTGTGTGTGTGTGTGTTTTCATTGTTTCGAAAGTAATTTTTGAGTGTCACGTTTGTAACTATAAATATGTATGTCTTACACTTTTAGGGCAGCGGTCACAAATGTAATTTCTCTTGTAACGAGAGATAATAAAGTTTTATATATATCTGATATATATATATATATATATATAGAGATAGATATATATAGAGATAGATATATATAGATATACAGAGAGAGAGAGACAGAGACAGAGAGACACAGGGAGGAGAGTTTAGATTGTTATGATTTTTAAAGCTGTGTGTGTGATAAATCAAGCAGAAGTGTGTCGTCGCCGTACCGCTCCAGTATCTCGTCGTTGGGGTCAGTCGGCCTATAAAACTATAGTAAAGTCGTTGTCAATCTTCTAAACACTATCACTTTCAAAAGCAACAGTTCTGTCATCGTGACTTTCATTCTCATTGGCCTCATCATCTTCTTAATGTCATCATTCATATTGACACACAAAAAAAAAAAAAAATCGTAATACTTTTTTTTCTGTTTCTTTCTTTCTCTCCCGTCACCTCTATCATCACAACCACTCACCTTCTCCCCCTCCCCCAGCTCCCCTCCCCTTCTTCGTCCCCACTCTTCCCCTCTTCCTAATTTCCTATGATCCCCAGAAACCCGTGCTTCGGTTTTTGGGTTGTTTGGGGGTTTTTTCTTCCCCCAAGGCCCATAATTCAGGATCTCTGGAGAGGTAAATGCTTTCCAAACAGTTGCGTCCCTTGCCACGTTCCATTATCATTGCCCTAAACAGTGTGAAGTTTATTTTGTTCCCACTGCGGTTCCTGTGTCTAGACCGTGGCGAAATATTCAGCTCTGTACACCTGCGCTCGCACACACACACACACACACACACACACACACGCACACACACGACACACACACACACACGCACACACACACACACACACACACGAACACACACACACACACACACACACACACACACACACACACACACACACACACACACACACGCACGCACACACGCACGCACGCACGCACGCACGCACGCACGCACGCGCGCGCGCGCGCGCACACACACGCACATACACACACACACACACACACAACGCACGCACGCACGCACGCACTCCCCTACCTTACGCTGCACCAGGGCTTTGAGGGGGGGCCTCTATAATGAGCTGTTTGTCCTCTCCTAAGTAGGCCGAGATGGTGCTAGGGTCCACGCTCTCCGGCAGATCGTATTCCTTATTGAACTCCTGGGGAAAAAAAAAATTTGAGGAATAAAGCAACAAACAAGTACAAAACAGAAACTATTCTTATCATAACTCTGGAAATAATCGTATTCCTTATTGAATCCTTTTTTTTTCAATTCCACGAATAAAGCAACAAACAAGTTCAAAATAGTAATTATTCTAATCATAACTCTGCACCAACCGTATTCATTATTGGTCCCCTGAGACACGAAGTAACTCCATGAATTAATAAAACAACAATAACCGAATGATTATCTTCATTATTTCCACTCTCTGGTAAGTGTTACTTCGTACTTATTTCACCATGGAACACATATTGCATCCGGGAATACAGCATTAAAAAAAAAAAATCCTCAATTTTATGATTAATATTTGCATTGTTCAGCAGATCGTATTGAACCCTAAAACGTACAATCTCAGTAAATAAATAAGCAAAAAGTACCAAATGATCAGTTTTGTCATCCTCTCTCCTTGTATATTGTCTTCCTTATTATCAAAGTCCTCGACAACACAACGAATCAATACTACACAATACATAAATAAATACTAGATGATATCTTTATTATCATTATCATCACTCTCTGACAGATTGTATCTCTTATTGAAGTCTTGGAACACACCGTAAATTTGCAAAGAAATAAAAATAAGTAAATAATAAATAATCGTTATTATCATCATGGCTTTCCGTCAGATTGTATTCTCAACGGAGTCTTGGAACACACAGTAAATCAAGGAATACATAATGAAACAAAGGCTGAAAACGTCATCGTTGTTATTATCACCACTTTCCGGCAGATCGTGCAATCACTGAAACCCACAGTGAATCAAGGAGTACATAATGAAACAAATACTGAAAAGTCATCATTGTTATTATCACCACTTTCCGGCAGATGCTGCTATCATTGCAACCCACAGTAAATCAAGGAGCACATAATGAAACAAATACTGAAATCTCATCATTGTTATTATCCCTAAACGTATTATCAATGAGGTCTTGAAACACACAGTAACTCAAGGAATACATAATGAAGAACATACTGAAACGTCATCATTGTTATTATCAATTTGTTTGTTGTGTTGTTGTTCCTTTATGCGTTTGGGCTCTCGCAAGGTAAAACGCTCTATAAGCATCCTTTTACATCAAACCAAACACACACACACACACACACACACACACACACACACACACACACACACACACGCACACACACACACACGCACACACACACATGCGCGCGCGCGGACGACCAAACTAAAACAACCCCTGCACCATAACACAGTACCCACGGCGCAGGATACCGACACCACTATCTACGTACTTTGTGCACGGTCCGGCCCGCCGTTTTCTCCTCGTGCTCCGCGTGCACGATCAACTTCCGGTCCGCCGTCTTTACCCACCACCTCCTCCGGGCTGAACTCCCCCACGTCCACCGACAGGCGCATGCGCCGTGACCCGTCCGGCTCGGTCACGAAGGCGTTCTTCACCGGTGTGGCCACGCCCAGATGTCTGGATGGAGAGGCGGAGGAGCTCGTGCCGGTGGTGGTGGTGGTGGTGGTAGTGATGATGTTGGTGGTGGTGGTCGAGGAGGAGGCGGAGGAGGTGGAGTTGCTGGTGGGCGAGGTGGGGGTGAAGGACGACGGGGCATTCTTGACGGGGAGGAGGGTGGTGTGGGGGGACGGTGAAGGGGGGCTGGGTGAGGGGGGCCTCCACAGTCAGCACGCCGTCTTTGCTGAGGGTGCAGGTGAGCTTGTCCTGGTCGACCCCGCATGGAATGTCCACCTGCCCAGGGACCCCAGACATCAGCGAAGGCAGCACCTCAATCCGTCAGTCAAAACTATAAACTTTTTTTTTTTTTTCCCCCGAATATGAGAAGTGGTTTTCTCGTTTTTCGTTTTTCACTGACCTAAATGTTTTTTGTTTTTTTTTTTTTTTTTTTTTTTTGCCTGAAGAAGACCCAAGAGGTCGAAAATGCATGGTGTTTTGTCCTGTAATCTGTGTGTCTGCGTCTGTGGCGGTAAGTAACCCCTTTTTCGTTCTAAATCATTTATAGTTATAAACACGTATGGTAACTCTTGCCTCCAGGTGAAAGTAAATACACGCCGTGAACTCCAAAACAAATGCTGCCTGTGATCTCGAATCGCCTAGCAGACATGACAATACAGAGCGCACAGAGCAAAGAAGGATGTTCCCTGTCTCACTCAAGATTTCCTTTCACACCAATCTGTCAAAGTCAAAGTGGCGATCAGCCGTTCAGTCCCATCGGGTATAGGTACACCCCAAAAAGCGCCAACGTCTGTCTCCTTCCCAATGTACGTATTTGGGATACAGCATGAATCTGACATCATCTAGCAATGCAAATTTTGACGTCGAAAAGAACGAAGTTTGGGGGTCTTCCCTCAAACCCCACCCGCCCTTTATCTCCCCTACCGCCACACACACACACACACACACACACACACACACACACACACACACACACACACACACACACACATACAGAGTTATTATATTTAAGTCTCACACACACACACACACACACACACACACACACACACACACACACACACACACACACACACACACACACAGAGTTATTATTTAAGTCACACAGAGTTATTATTTAAGTCACACACACACACACACACACACACACACACACACACACACACACACACACACACACACACACACACAACACAACACAACACACACACACACACACACACACACACACACACACACACACACACACATCGCGATGCTCCCCTTTGTTTTTATGTGTGTGCACGCATTTTAAAGTACGTGACATCTGTGCAGTTCCTTGTGTGCAGCCTCAGAGGAAAGGCTCCGTGACTCTTCATGCCCTGCACTCATGATGACCTTAGCTTCCATTTCATCTCACCAGGTCAATGCCTTCAGTGAGTTCCTTTTGAAGTCACTGGTATCGGCAAGCTCATGAGGACTGTGTTGGACGGACGCGGCACCGCCACTCGGAGACAGACGCTCATTCACGCTGGCTCCGCAAGGAAACAAACAATGACTAGCGTAGCCAGGAGGAGACTTGCTAAGTAGTGTCCGACGCGTGTAAGTTAGATCAGAACAGACGCCATGACCACCACTGAAGCGACTCGGCGGTTTGGCAGTGTCTCCTTTGCTGGGTGGCCTCAGGCCGACTTGACATTGGCAGCTCCCTGTGGATTGCCGGTGACGGGACTGCCACGGGACCAGCCATGGGTGTGGCTGTGGACGGACAAGCTTTATAAGCTGCAAGGGAGGAGCGTCATTGGAGTGGCTCGGGCGATGAGATAATGATACAAACAAAAATGTCCTCTCCTAACGGAACCCCTTCCGTTCAAACACTATCTTCCCTCCGAATATCAAGGAAAGCATCAGCTCCCTGATATGTCCGGAACGCTCTAACAAGACCAGTACCTGGAATGTACAACATCATTACATTTCAATCAGCCCAGTTTTTATAGTAAATCAAAAGGAGCTCTTTTTCAGGAGCAGATACAAAAACAGATCTTTCTGCGTTAGAGATGTGAAAGGTATATAGTCAGGTCATTCGCAGGAAACGCATACGTTATACGGAAAACCCATGCTGTTTCATTCCGAAACTTTGCGCTTTAAACATTCTTTTTTTTTTTTTTAATCATCATTTGCGCTTTTTAACTTTTACACTCGCGTTTTTTTTGTTTTGTTTTGTTTTGTTTTGTTTTTAAGCTTGCGTTTTGAGCTGTTCGCATCTCGTGGCGTCTCCGTGTCAATCATGTGGTTCGTAACCTCCCAGCTCGGATATTTACACAATATCCGACTTAACGTTTAAGGGGACTGGAGACAGAACCTTTCTCCGAAGGGGAGGCCAGCGAACCAGCAAACAGCAGCTGTTTCGCCCTCTTAAGAGTTCATCAGGCGAGCAACGAGGATCCCGGCATTCAGCTGATGAGAGGCGCTTCCACAACGAAGTGAAGGGAAAAGCGAGACTTTCTAACCAAATAACCGACTAAGAACTAGTAGAGAATTATAAACATATGGAGATACAAAATCACAGTTGCACTTTTTATGTTTCAAATTTTCGGCCACATGGCCTTTTCAAAGAGAAGAGAGAAAA
>JADBJO010011423.1:15000-25000 GCA_016801955.1 Conus betulinus | reverse complement strand
CCAAGCAAACACAACACACGGCTAATATATCAACACCTGTGCTGCAGCGATAAGAAGCGGAGCAACAAAAGAACGCTAAAAACCATCCCCAAAAGACCCAACGGCTCTTAACGTCTTGATCTGCTCCCAAAACCACGGATCGACACAGAGGGTGCAGAGTCTGTGAATCAAGCCATACAGCAAAACAAACGCAATACAGCCCAGACAGATGCTTCAAAACCACACTGGGCTACCCACAGAAGACTAGATACGCCACACGGCCGAAACGGCTGACCAGCGATAGACAATCTGGAGATAGAAGAAGCAGAGCTGTGGCTGCTGATGATGATTAGCAACTAACGAGGAAAACCGTTGATGGAGGCTCTCTAGCTCGGTCACCAGGGGTGAGACAGAAGGTGGGTGGATGGGGGTGGGTGGGTGGGGGGGATAAGACTTTTGGCAGCCGTAGTAGTAGTAGCAGGGACGATGCCACCAGCTGCTGATGTTCTCGTCGTTCGTTGGCTGGAACCGTCACTGGAAGCTGGAACAAAGTGAACAGACAGATAGATAGAGTGGACGGACAGAGACAGGGGGCAAACAGACAGACAGACAGAGTGGAAAGAGAGAGAGAGAGAGAGAGAGAGAGAGAGAGAGAGAGAGAGAGAGGGGAGAGGGAGAGAGAGGAGGGAGGGAGATAGATGGACAGAGAGAAGAAAGGCAAAAAGACAGACAGACAGATAGGTTGATAGATAGACAGACAGATAGATAGATAGATTGAGAGAGAGAGAGACAGACAACAGACAGATAGATAGATAGATAGATAGATAGATAGATAGATAGATAGATAGACAGATAGATAGACAGAGATACAGACAGATAGATAGATATATAGATAGACAGAGACAGACAGAGAAACACACAGATAGATAGAGATAGATAGATAGACAGACAGATAGATAGATAGACAGACAGACAGAGATACAGACAGATAGATAGATAGATAGACAGAGACAGACAGACAAACAAACAGATAGATAGATAGATAGATAGATAGATAGATAGATAGATAGATAGACAGATAGATAGATAGATAGATAGATAGATAGATATAGATAGATAGATAGATAGATAGGGTCATTCTTCTTCAATGTGCCATCAGAAAAGAACAAATTGACGAAAACTTCACAATTTGTCCGGGGATCAAAACCAAACGCGGGGTACATAGTCCTCCTCCTGGTCGTTACACCGGAGCTCTTATCTCTCGCTGCCCATCACCCCTCCCCCCCCCCCTCCCCTTCCCCCACGCGGCATCTCACCCCGCCTCCCTCCCCCTACACCACCCCCACCCTCCTCACCACTCCCATCTTCGAACCAGTCATCCCTCTACCCTGCACCGCCACAAACACACAAAAACAAACAATCGCCGGCAATATTCCCAGCCGGTTAATGCAGTATCAGCTCGCATGTGTCAGCATCGCGTGAAACGACATGCATTGACGGTGATTCATCGGGCTTCTAAAATATGCATTTCCACTCAGGGTACACATCTGGCGAGGGTGAGAGAGGGGGAAGGGAGGGGGTAGAGAAAGTGGAAAGGTGGGGGGGGGGGGGGGGGGGGAGGGGGAGGAGGGAGCGAGGGAGGGAGAAAGGATGGGATGACGGGTGGATGGATGGGGGGAGAGGAGGGGGGGGGGGGGAGGGAGAGGTTTGAGGGGGTCGTGCAGAAGTTGGACACGTCCCCGCAATAACTGCCACTTCAAAAGCGGTGTGGAAAACTGGCTTACATATCTTCTGTGAAATGTGCCAGTGGTTCTCTCTCTCTCTCTCTCTCTCTCTCTCTCTCTCTCTCTCTCTCTCTCTCTCTCTCTCTCTCTTCTCTCTGAACTCAGGGAACCCCTGGTTTATGTATGTACTTCCACTTGGCATACACTGCCTGACAGTGAAAAAAAAATACACACATGTAATAACGCTGATGTTCACACAAACATGTGTTTCCCCCGAACGGAATGACATCTGCTTACTGGCGAGTAACTCCGTTCATCAACAGGTGAATGCCAACGTCTCTCTAGCTACCAATCGCAGGGAAGCTTACACATTTACATTTCGGAGACCCACTAATGCTACCAATCGCAGGGAAGCTTACACATTACATTCCGGCAACCCACTAACACTTTAGTTCTGATCCATCCTCTTTCCATTGAAAATCCACTTCATCTTCCATAAAAAAAAAAAAAAAAGACAAAAATGCTAATCTTCAAAAGTGTCAGCAAGAACTCCACTAAACGGCACGGACAAACGAATCACAAGACAAAAACACGACACGCTGCGACTTTTTCAGTCTTCTCCAGGCAAGATAAACAACACTCAGGAGAACGAAAATGAAGAACGAGCAATGATTCAACGCTCATCTTGTGCCTAATTTGACACGATAAGTGATGGGTCGTTCTTCACTTTTCGTTGTCCTGAGTGTTGGTTATCTTGCTGAAGAGGACCTGGGAGATCGAAACGCGTCGTGTTTTATCTTGTGTTTCGTTTTGTCCATGGTGTTTGGCGGAGTTATTTCAGACAGTTTTTTTTTAAGATTTGTTGAGATTTTCCGCTGGCAGTCGCCTCACATTCCAGCTAAGACAAATTGTGTTTTTCAAAGGCTGGAAATTTAAAAGCAAAAACAAAAACAAAACAAAGGAATTAGTAGAAATTATCACCGTGATAATGTTCTTCTCATGCACCACAAATTGTATTGCATTCTGATTGACATAAACAGCCATCAAAACTCTTTACTCTCTCCATTACATCTTCACAATAGGCTGTGTGGGGCATGCGCGCTAAGCGTTTCCGCCCATTGGAGAGTCCTAAGCGCTAGAGTGCATCTGTGGTCACACTCCAGTTTTCCATTCAGGCTGGCGAACGAATAAGGAAAAAACAACAAAAAAGGTTGTTGGTTCTCCATCTCTAGAGCCATGCTATTCTCACTGAAAATGTGTGGATCAAGACACCAAACAGGGTTTCTACAGATTTTTCGTCGTTCGAATTGCGGCAACAAGCAACGGAACCCCATGAAGACCTACTCACAGTCGTCAAGAAGCGGAAAATGAAGTGGTCCGGACATGTGTCCCGTTCAGCAGGCCTTGCAAAGACAACAGTCCTGCAAGGAACAGTCAGAGGAAGCCGCAACAGAGGAAGACAAAGGAAGAGGTGCCGCACAACCCCACGCGCCACACACGACACAGGACGATTCAAGGGATAGAGAAAGGACAGACAGGAACACACACATTGCGGCTTTTTTCTTTTCCCCCGTATTCTCCTCACTTCCATCCCGCCCGGGCGTTCGCACTCACACACACACACACACACACACACACACACACACCACACACACCTCTCTTTTCATCACCACACACACCGCCATTCCGCACTCTCGCGCCTTCCATCACAAACCACCGCACATCGCACACGCGCTCGCACACACCAACACACACACACACACACACACACACACACACCACACACACACTCGTCTATTCTCTCTCTCTCTCTCTCCTCTCCTCCTCTCCTCTCTCTCTCTCTCTCTCTCTCTCAAACACCCTCGCACGAACTCACCACACACTCTCCTCTCTCTCCTCTCTCTCTCTCTCCAGCTCTCTCTCGAACTCTCTCTCTCTCTCTCTCGTCCTCTCTCTCTCTCTCTCATCCTCTCATAACCACCTCTCTCGAACTCTCCTCTATCTCTCTCCTCTCTCTCTCTCTCTCTCTCTCACTCTCTCACACGCACACACACACACACACCTACACCACACACTAACACACACACACACACACACACACACACACACACACACACACACACACACACACACACACACACACACACACACACACATACAAGCGCGCACGCACGCAAGTTCTAAGC
The DNA here is from genome assembly GCA_016801955.1 of Conus betulinus. NCBI lineage: Eukaryota > Metazoa > Mollusca > Gastropoda > Neogastropoda > Conidae > Conus > Conus betulinus. The sequence continues at coordinate 21,111 of JADBJO010011423.1, read as the reverse complement.
AATATGTAGCACATGAGTAAGCCATGATCAACCAGAAGAGCCACAACTGCACGATCACATCAGAACAACTGCATCGAGCACAGTATCAGTCAGAAAAACCAGACGGGAAACGTCTTGTATGAGTCTCTGCAAACACGTGTTCAGAAAATGCACGTCAGAAATCAGCTTGCAGGCACATACCGCGACCGCGACTCCAAACGCACGTAAACAAAACGCAGGTAAAACAAACAAACAAACAAAAAACCCACGCACACACACACCTTACGGCAGAAATGTGGACCCAAACCCACTTCTAAACAGGAGGGGAAAATAACTGAAAATGCATTCAGCTTTCAAACTCTCTCTCTCTCTCTCTCTCTCTCTCTCTCTCTCTCTCTCTCTCTCTCTCTCTGTTTGGTTTGAAGTGTGTGTGTGTGTGTGTGTGTGTGTGTGTGTGTGTGTGTGTGTGTGTGTGTGTGTGTGTTGTGTGTGTTCTTTCTTTCTTTCTTTTCTTTTCTTTTTTTTTTCTTTTTCTTTTTTTTTTTTGGCGGTAGCTGCACAATATATAGCATCCTTCCAGTAAACAGAAGAAATGTCAACATGAACGCTATTCTGATACTGCTGTATTTGTAATTGACGGCGAAAAGGGCATGCTACTATGTTTGTTGTTATTGTTGTTATTATTATTGTTGCTGTTGTTGTTGTTGATGATGATGATGATGATGATGTTGTTGTTGTTGTTGTTGTTGTTATTGTTGTTGTTGTTACTGATGCTGTTGTTGTTGTTGTTGATGATGATGATGATGATGATGATGATGATGATGATGATGATGATGTTGTTGTTACTAATGCTGTTGTTGTTTTTGTCTAACATGGACAGCAATACCTGGCTTCAGCTTCCGACAACACTTTGTTTTCCGTGAAATATAAACCAGGAGATAAAGCATGGATTAAATCAACCAGACACCAGTATTAGACACAAAGGAACTGTGGTCCAATGAACCCCATCATTCATGACAAAACGCTTCATATTTAGGAGTTATTTTCTCTTTTCCTGAAGCCACATGTGAACTTGAGCATCACACCAAGAAATCCGCACACACACAGCTTCACTTGCCCAGGTTGTTCCTCGCCGGTTAATAAATTCCTCTTTCCTCTCACACGTGTGGGTGGGTGGGTGAGTGCGCGGGTGTTTCACCATTAACCACGCAGCTGTATGATGCTAGCTGTGTCTTCATGTATGGAGAGTGTTCGCACGCGCTGGCGCCCGTCGGAAGAGTTGTGGCGCTTGTCTTTTATGATGATGTTTATCGCACCGACACAGCCTTGTAATGCCACAAGGTAACACACCAGCAATTCGAGAAAGTGAGAATCGTAAGAATTCTGTGCACCAGTTATAAGGCGTTGATATTCATGGCACGGGGAAGGGAAGGGGTGGGAGGGGGGAACTTGACGGCGTTCAATAACTAAAAACAATTTTCTTTCGGACCTCCTTCTTGCTTACATCGAAGATTATGTTGATTTGGCACAGAAAAAAAGCTGAGTCAGAATTCAGATTGTTTAACATCATCTTAGCTTTTCAACTCTGTTTTTTTTTTTTTATTCTTTATAGTAATGGATGGGTCAGGGTACGTGGTTCACTGTATTAAGTAAGCTTTTCTTCTGATTGGTATCTGGTAAGATCGCTCAGGTAAGGTCAGACATGGGGCTGTTTCATACTGTATAGATTGAGGGTGATATCTTTGGTAGAAATCCTTACAAATAAGTGAAATGATTGATATAGATGGGAATGAGGGAAAAAGCGGGAGGTGGAAATCTAAACAAATTCTAAATGTTAGTGATAGTGTACCGAAAAAAAAAACAAAAACAAACAACAACCGTGTGCAAACGATTCACAAGACAAAACACGACGCGTTTCGACCTCTTAGGTCTTCTTCAGGCAAGACACAAAACACCCAGGACAACGAAAAGGAACGAGCAATCACTTACCTTCATCCTCTTCGGGCGCAAGATAGGCGTTGATTAGCAGGTACCAATCAGAAGGAAGCTTACTTAGTACGGTGAATCACGTCCCCCGTCACATCCATTATCATAACACCCTTTCTGGCGCCGAAGTGGATGAAGTGTTTTGTGTCTTGCCAGACAAAGACCTAAGAGGTCGAACGCGTCGTGTTTTGTCTTGTGAATCGTTTGTCAAAGGTTTTTTTTTTTAAAACGGTACGCTATCACTGACATTTACAATTGGTTTAGGTTTCCGCCTCTAGTCCCCTCACTTTGCAAGTAGAATAGAATTATTCAAGAGGGCCCAGTGACATGACGAAGAGTGCAAAGCCCTGAAACCTGGCGTCCATACATGGGGCTGTTTTGTTCATGTACAGATTGTGGGTGTGTCTTTTTTGGTAGAAACCCTTACAAATAAGTGAAATGGTTGATGGAGATGGGATGAGGGGAAAGTGGGGAGGGGTAAGGGGGGGTGGGGGGGGGGGGTGTGGGGCGGTGTCTTTGACGGCGGTTGATGTTGGTTTTATCTTTTTATCTTTAGAATATGGTTATCAGGTTTCATAGCTCACACAGGGTTTTGATGCGTGTTTTTTATGGTGGCGTGTAGCCTGCACATAGCACGCCCAGAGCACATCTGATGAAGTTGGTATCGGGCACACAGACCTTATAGACCTGAGAATTCTCTCTCTCTCTCTCTCTCTCTCTCTCTCTCTCTCTCTCTCTCTCTCTCTCTCTCTCTCTCTCTCTCTCTCTGGTGTGTGTGTGTGTGTGTGTGTGTGTGTGTGTGTGTGTGTGTGTGTGTGTGTGTGAGAGGAGAGAGAGACAGAGACAGAGACAGAGTATCGAAGACACGGAATGACTACACACCACTCTGCATTCGTTCACACAGCGCACATACCAGTCACTAATACACGTGTGCACGCGACACCCCCTCCCTTAACACACGCACGCACGCGCGCGCGCGCGCACACACACACACACACACACACACACACACACACACACACACACACACACATACACACACACGCACGCACGCACGCACGCACGCGCACATACACATCACACACACACACATCACACACACACACACACACACACCACACACACACACACACACACACACACACACACACACACACACACATTGCCTCTCCTTCCACATCAGACGCACCGACAAACGAAAAACCGTTCACAAATCATCAGATCAAAGGGAGAACCAAAGACATGAACAAGTTCAAATCAAGGTAGTGGGACCTACACTCCTTTCACCCCCCTCCCTCCCCCCTTGCTCCCCTCCCCCCCCCCCCCCCCATCCCCCTCCCCTTCCCACCTTTCCTCCCCTCTTCTCCTGGAATCGCTGGTTCCTATCCCCCCAGTCTGTTACATTTCCGTGTAGAGGTGAGTACGTGAAGTCTGGATGGAACCAGGTAGAGGTGGGACGTAATCATCAAGAGCCAGGGAACCTTTCCACATGAACTAGAGGTAGGGCAGAGTCATTGAGAGGGAACCTTTCCACATGAACTAGAGGTAGGACAGAGTCATTGAGAGGGAACCTTTCCACATGAACTAGAGGTAGGACAGGGTCATTGAGAGGGAACCTTTTCCACATGAACTAGAGGTAGGACAGAGTCATTGAGAGGGAACCTTTCCACATGAACTAGAGGTAGGACAGGGTCATTGAGAGGGAACCTTTCCACATGAACTAGAGGTAGGACAGGGTCATTGAGAGGGAACCTTTTCCACATGAACTAGAGGTAGGACAGGTCATTGAGAGGGAACCTTTCCACATGAACTAGAGGTAGGACAGGGTCATTGAGAGGGAACCTTTCCACATGAACTAGAGGTAGGACAGGGTCATTGAGAGGGAACCTTTCCCACATGAACTAGAGGTAGGACAGGGTCATTGAGAGGGAACCTTTCCACATGAACTAGAGGTAGGACAGGGTCATTGAGAGGGAACCTTTCCACATGAACTAGAGGTAGGACAGGGTCATTGAGAGGGAACCTTTCCACATGAAACTAGAGGTAGGACAGGTCATTGAGAGGGAACCTTTTCCACATGAACTAGAGGTAGGACAGGGTCATTGAGAGGGAACCTTTCCACATGAACTAGAGGTAGGACAGAGTCATTGAGAGGGAACCTTTCCACATGGACTAGAGGTAGGACAGGGTCATTGAGAGGGAACCTTTCCACATGAACTAGAGGTAGGACAGGGTCATTGAGAGGGAACCTTTTTACATGAACTAGAGGTAGGACAGAGTCATTGAGAGGGAACCTTTTTACATGAACTAGAGGTAGGACAGAGTCATTGAGAGGGAACCTTTTACATGAACTAGAGGTAGGACAGAGTCATTGAGAGGGTACCTTTCCAGGAACAGGTAGGAAAAGAGTTATTGAGAGGGAACCTTTTTACATGAACTAGAGGTAGGACGGAGTCAATGAGAGGGAACTATTTCCACATGAACTAGAGGTAGGACAGAGTCATTGAGAGGGAACCTTTCCACATGAACTAGAGGTAGGACGGAGTCATTGAGAGGGGACACTTTTACATGGACTAGAGGTGGGACGGAATCATCAAGAGCCAGGGAGCTATTTTACATGAACTAAAGGCGGGACGGAACCAGGCAGCCATTTTACATCTCACTACGAGTTGTCAGTAAGTCGGGGCCCGCGACACATGCGGGAACCTAATCCTGAATACTATAAGAAACATAAGCATGAGAGTGCCTTTACTGTTTCTCAAAACATGCTGTTTCATTTTCAGATCACTTCTCACAGGTGTTTCCACACTGTCTGTTTCAAGACCAACTCAGCATGAAGCGATATCACCGAATTCCCGGGGTGAGGCGTAGAAACGAGACTCAATCAAGAGTAGGGTCTAAAAATTCAGATAAAGAAGCAAAGTGATGACCTGATCGACAGTTATTTTGAAAGGAACGTTGGTTAGCGAAATAACCAAATGATACATCACAGTGTGTCTGCCAAGAAAAAACAAAGTCGTCAGAGGTTTCGTACTTTCAGTTTGAGTCTTTCCAAGATTTCTCTGTGGTTTCTGCTTTTCTTGAAAACAAATCGAGCTTGCTCTATATAACAAAGACCGCGAAACATTCAAAGGGCCGCAACTTTCCGACAGCGTGTGTCAGTAGAAAGACTATAGTGGCTCACTAGCTTGTCTCTCTCCACATGCTTGTTTGTCTCCCTTTAAACGTTCATTCCAATAGCGAGAAAGTTTGTTTGGTTGTTTGTTGAGGAGGGAAGGGGATGGGGGAATCCTCCAGCCTCCGGTCTTTTCCCTATATTTTGATTTGTGTGGGTTCCCTCCCCCTTTTTTGTGATGAGGCCTAGCCTCCATCCTCTTATTGTTTTTTACCCTACATTTTTACTCTAAACACACACACACACACACACACACACACACACACACACACACACACAGAGAGAGAGAGAGAGAGAGAGAGGGGGAGGGAGGAGAGGAGAGGGAGAGAGAGAGAGAGAGAGAGAGAGAGAGAGAGAGAGAGAGAGAAGACGAGAAAGAGTGCATGCGAGAGAGAGAAAACGATTGTTGGTGAGTGCATGCGTGCGTGAGTGAGTGAGTGTGTGTGTGTGTGTGTGTGTGTGTGTGTGTGTGTGTGTGTGTGTGTGTGTGTGTGTGTGTGTGTGTTGGCTAGAAAACGCTTTAAGGTGTCTGTGCCGTTTCTCTTGAAGATCGAATGAATTTCAAAGAGGAAAAAAAGCTGAATTAGAGACTACTTTTCACTTCTGTCTCTTTTATTTATAGGTATTGATATACGAGGCTACATGTAAACTATCTAGCGATTGGTAGAAAAATCCGGCTGTAATCACATATCGTACACCCATATCTGTCCTGCCACAAGGATAAAAAGATGAACGTATAAAGTGACTGAGAGCGCACGAGAAAACGGTTCATCGAATCTGATGACGTGTCCCATAAATCTATCGCACTAGCACTTTCAGGAACGGCCCTAATATGCCCGCCCGGGTCAGAGGATAGGGAACCGACCAGTCACCTTGTTTATAGCCCAGCCGACCTCTAGGGCTAGATCAAGGTTGGCAGAGTGGCGCTGGTACCAGCAATATCCCCAAAGGATGGTGGGCGATATAGATGG
>JADBJO010011423.1:7500-10000 GCA_016801955.1 Conus betulinus | reverse complement strand
AGCGCAGGGTTGCCCTTTATCTTCCAGATGATCGATCATAAAGCATCCTTCCCACCCCTCACCCCCTTTTCCCCCCACCCCAGCCCCATCCGCCCCATCCCCACAGCCCCCCCCCCCCTGCCCGCCCCCCCCCCCCCCCCCCCCCCCCCCCCACCATTCCTCCCTTCCTCCTCTCCTGTCTTATCTTCCAGACTCTTCCCTTCCCATCTCCTCACTGCCTCCCCTCCTCCCCCACCCCACCCCCTCCCATCTCCAAGGCGCCAGTTCGCTGGCTGGCTTGTTGTTCCCACAGAGAAAAAAAAAAAACACGACAGGAAAAACATTGTCAAGCCATACTTAATGATCGTCCTTTCTGTGTTCTCAAAACCATTCTACTGGCCGTTTTCTTGGTCAAGCCCTGCCCTCCCCCCCCTCCTCCATCCCCCCCCCCACCCACTCCACCACCCCACCTCCAGCCCCCTCCTCCCGTCACCACCTACAATCCCAATCCCACGCCCCTCTGCTGCCCTACCCGAGCCTCGATTTTCCCCTTGTCTCCCTCCTCCCCCCCCCCCCCCCCCCCCCCCCCCCCGACCTACCCTCGTTTCTTCTCTTTTCCTGCCCCACCCTTTCATCCTGATGGCAGCGTTGAGGAGGTGAGGACATCTTCAATTGATTGGCAAATTGTTCGACAACCTCCGGAAAGGGTGAGGAAGTCTGGAGGATAGACAATGAGAATGATTAGAAATCTCCTGGGGGCAAACTGAGCGGGGACCAAGTCTTTGATAACGGCCAAAGTGACGAGGCTTTTCTTTCTTTCTTTCTTTTTCTTTTCTCTCTTTCTTTTTTCTTTTCTTTTTCTTTCTTTTTTTTCTTTTTCTTCTTTCTTTCTTTTTCTTTCTTTTCTCTTTTCTTTCTTTTTTTCTTTTCTTTTTCTTTCTTTTTCTTTTCTTTCTTTCTTTCTTTTTTTAAGAAGAGCTAGAATGGCGATGGAGTTCTTTTTTCATGATTATGATGGCCCAAGTTATTCGTAGTGAAGTTTTTTTTTTTTCAATCATGGCCTAAGTGGCGATGAAATTTTCGGCTCACTGTAATTTGTGATGATGGCAGGAACAGAGATGAAGTTTTTTTTTTTTTTTTCCCATGAGGACCAGAGTGGTTATGAAGTTTACAATGACAAAGTGAGTGTTGATAAAGTTTGTCACTGACAAACTGAGTGGTTATATAACGCTTGTCAATGCCAAAGTAGGTAGTAATGAAATTTTTCAATGACAAAATGAGTGGTGATGAGGTTTTGTCAGTGATAAAGTGAGTGGTGATGTAGGTTTTCCCATGACAGTGAGTTTGCGACAAAGTTTGACAATGACACATTGAGTGGTGATGAAGTTTGTCAATGACAAATTGAGTGCTTATAAAGTTTGTCAGTCACAAAGTAAGTAGTGATGAAGTTTGTCAATAACTAATCAAAAGCGATGATGTTTACCAATGACAAAGGGAGTAGTGACCAGGTGAGAATTAGAGCGAGTCATGATGAAATCAAAATGTGATTCAAAGTAAGCGGTCGGGGCCAGAATAGCTCTGCGGTAGAGCAGTCGGGGCCAGAATAGCTCTGCGGTAGAGCATCGGACTTGTAATCTCGGTGATCCTGGGGTTGCGGGTTCGAATCTCTGCCGAGCCGTTTCGATGCAGTGGGATTTTTTTCACTCGCAGTTAACATTGGTTCTGACTCCATTTCCCATACAATCCTTCGACCGAGGCTCCGTGTGTGAACGCACGCATAACATAACATCTTGCACACACGTCAAATCCCATCACCAACTGTCGGAAGAGAAGGCCAGTTTGGCCGTTGGTATGGATGACACGTTAGCATGCACCTTCCCCGAAATTGGAGTATGGCTGCCTTAATGGCGGGATTAAGAAAAAAAAAACCGGTCATGCACACAAAAACTCCATTCCCTTTGATGGGTAGATGGGATTCATCCTTGCCTGTCTGCACAGGGAGTGTCCGCAGGTATATCAGCCTGCGTACGCAAAAAAAAAAAAAGAAAAAAATTTAAGCGGTCAGGATGTTTTAAAAACAGTCAAAAAATAGTGGAAGTTTGACATATCACTGGAGGCTGAAGCCAGCGCCACTGGAACACACTGGGAAGACTGGGGAAAGTAATGCAACAGCCTGGATCCTTCGTCCCATTGTTTGGGCGGCTCACGTCAGTCTGTGCATAAGCCGCTAGGATGACAGACCACGCGTCGGAAAGAACTTTACAGACAAACTATCCATCAACATGACAGCTAAAAACATGACGGTCCTGAGTGCGTGCACGCGCGCGCACACACCACACACACACACACACGCGCGCGCAGCACACACACACACACACACACACACACACACACACACACACACTCACACGCACGCACGCACGCATGCACACACACAAGCAAGCGCGCACTCACACACACTCACACACACACACACACACACACACACACACACACACACACACACACACACACACAGAGA
>JADBJO010011422.1:62500-64933 GCA_016801955.1 Conus betulinus | reverse complement strand
CAAGGGACTAAATTACAATGAAACAATAAATTCCAAGGATAAGTACCGAGCACCGTTCCAGCAACTTACAGAGCAGCTAGGTGTTGCAATGACTGCAAGAAATATTGAATTATAAACAAAGCTTGCTCTTATGTCTCAGATTGTAGAAATAGGGGGGTGGTAAGCCTCATATCTGCAGTGGTAGATGATTCTGCCTAACTGGATTGTTTTCTCCTCAGTGACCGCGGAAAGTGGTAATTTGACTCCTCTGCCTTTTCGGTTTTAAGAAGAATGCTATACCAGAAAAAGGCTGGTGTGCAATACCATAGTATGTTTGTTGAGTTTTCAAAAAAACTAACTAAAGGTGCCACCTAAGAAGCAAAAGAAAATCATGAAAAGAGCAAAACAAGCTACATTTTCTTGTGAAAAGTAGAAAATATAAAAAGATAACCTCTTAAGACACAAGTGCTGAGGGCCAGTTCTTGGAATGAATCCGCAAGGGACTAAATTACAATGAAACAATAAATTCCAAGGATAAGTACCGAGCACCGTTCCAGCAACTTACAGAGCAGCTAGGTGTTGCAATGACTGCAAGAAATATTGAATTATAAACAAAGCTTGCTCTTATGTCTCAGATTGTAGAAATAGGGGGGTGGTAAGCCTTCATATCTGCAGTGGTAGATGATTCTGCCTAACTGACAGTATGTGCTTGAGTGGGTGAATGGGGAATAAATAAATGCTTCTCAAAATGAACCTTCAGCAAGCTTATAGTCTCCAAAGAGGGAGACCATCTCCAATGGGGAGAAAGCTCACTAACATATAACTCCTGGTCAGATACCGGTATTTCGAAACCTGATTGTTTCCTCAGTGACCGCGACCGCGGAAAGTGGTAATTTGACTCCTCTGCCTTTTCGGTTTTAAGAAGAATGCTATACCAGAAAAAAGGCTGGTGTGCAATACCATAGTATGTTTGTTGAGTTTTTCAAAAAACTAACTAAAGGTGCCACCTAAGAAGCAAAAGAAAATCATGAATGAAAGAGCAAAACAAGCTACATTTTCTTGTGAAAAGTAGAAAAATATAAAAAGATAACCTCTTAAGACACAAGTGCTGAGGGCCAGTTCTTGGAATGAATCCGCAAGGGACTAAATTACAATGAAACAATAAATTCCAAGGATAAGTACCGAGCACCGTTCCAGCAACTTACAGAGCAGCTAGGTGTTGCAATGACTGCAAGAAATATTGAATTATAAACAAAGCTTGCTCTTATGTCTCAGATTGTAGAAATAGGGGGGTGGTAAGCCTTCATATCTGCAGTGGTAGATGATTCTGCCTAACTGACAGTATGTGCTTGAGTGGGTGAATGGGGAATAAATAAATGCTTCTCAAAATGAACCTTCAGCAAGCTTATAGTCTCCAAAGAGGGAGACCAGAAAAGGGCTGGTGTGCAATACCATAGTATGTTTGTTGAGTTTTCAAAAAACTAACTAAAGGTGCCACCTAAGAAGCAAAAGAAAATCATGAAAGAGCAAAACAAGCTACATTTTCTTGTGAAAAGTAGAAAATATAAAAGATAACCTCTTAAGACACAAGTGCTGAGGGCCAGTTCTTGGAATGAATCCGCAAGGGACTAAATTACAATGAAACAATAAATTCCAAGGATAAGTACCGAGCACCGTTCCAGCACTTACAGAGCAGCTAGGTGTTGCAATGACTGCAAGAAATATTGAATTATAAACAAAGCTTGCTCTTATGTCTCAGATTGTAGAAATAGGGGGGGTGTAAGCCTTCATATCTGCAGTGGTAGATGATTCTGCCTAACTGACAGTATGTGCTTGAGTGGGTGAATGGGGAATAAATAAATGCTTCTCAAAATGAACCTTCAGCAAGCTTATAGTCTCCAAAGAGGGAGACCATCTCCAATCTCACTAACATATACTCCTGGTCAGATACCGGTATTTCGAAACCTGATTTCTTTCTCCTCAGTGACCGCGGAAAGTGGTAATTTGACTCCTCTGCCTTTTCGGTTTTAAGAAGAATGCTATACCAGAAAAAGGCTGGTGTGCAATACCATAGTATGTTAGTTCACTGAGGAGAAACAATCAACACCTAGCTGCTCTGTAAGTTGCTGGAACGGTGCTCGGTACTTATCCTTGGAAAACAAGCTATTGTTTCATTTTATATATATATATATATAAAGATATATATATATATACATATATATAGGGCATACATACATACATCATACATACATACATTACAATAAAACTAACAAATCCCAAGGGTAAGTAACTGAGCACTATTCTATCAACTTACAGAGCAGCTTGGTGTTGCAATGACTGCAAGAATATATTGAATTATAAACAAAGTCTGCTCTTATGTTTTAGATTGTAGAAATAAATAGGGGGAGATAAGCATTCATATCTGCAGTGGTATATATTCTGCCTAACTAACAG
>JADBJO010011422.1:47500-55000 GCA_016801955.1 Conus betulinus | reverse complement strand
ATCTCAGGAAGAAAGTGCATAACTCCTGGGCAGTGGAGAAGTAGGTGGTTTACAGTAATTGTTTGTCACATATGCAATGTATGTTGTTAGAATACTTTGTTCTAAAAGCGTTCAATCATAACCTATACATCAAACTAGTAACATGTCCGGAATGCATTACAGATAAATTGTTTAAAAACAGATTTCGGATTCGCTGCATTCTTTACTTGTACACAGTGCTGGTAATACTGACTTTTTTGTACAGTTCAGCAACCTGCTTTTGAGGCACTTTTGAGACACTTTTTTCTATGCGCTGGTTAAATTCGTGCAGATCTAGTTGAATGTTGAAATGTTGTGATCCTTCTACATTTTTCGCTGCCGTTTTAGCTGCATGATCTGCCCACTTGTTTGGTGTGATTCCGGAGTGAGAAGGAATCCAGCAAAAGGTAATACTGGTACCCTTTAGAGACAACTCACGAACGATATGTTTCATTTCAATATAGTGATTTCTAGTCGATATTTTATGCCTCGGGATTTAATGGCTTGTAAAAAACGGACTTTGAGTCCATACAGAATAACATTTTGCATGTATCCGTCGAAAGATCTACAATGTAATTTAATGCCACAAGTATGGTTACAAGTTCAGTAGTAAAAGTGGAGTAATGTTTACGAATGTAGTATTGTGTTTCTGTTTTTAATAATGGCATTACAAAAGCAGCACCAGTAGTTCAGTCATCAAAAACTGATCCATCAGTGTACATTTTAGATAGTCTGTATACTTACTTTCCAAGTGGGTATTAACTAAGCATTTTAATAGATTAAGGTTTGTTTTTTTTTTTTGTTTGTTTGTTTTTTTTTTGATAAATCTGTGTGCTCAATGTCAAATATTGGTTAATTTTGTTCCCATTCTGAAAGTGGAGAAAAAAAAAGAAGTTTTAATAGCAACATTTTTTTTCTCTGGCCAGAAGATTGTTTTTCACCATATTACTAATACATGCATCCAAATAAAATAGAAAGGAATTCATTTCAATAAAAGAGTGTGGAAAAAAAACTGAAAAAAAAACAAAAAAAAATACACAGATACAAACACAACAACTACACTTCGTTCTAATTCTTTCTTTTCCATTGTTTACGTTCTCCCTTCTTTTTTATCACGTTCCTATACTCACTATTTGTCACATAATTTATTACATTTCTCACACACACACACACACACACACACACACACACACACACACACACACACACACACACACACTACCTTACCTGCTGGCACTCAGGGAGGATGTCATATGCTGACGAAGGCAAATAAAGCCGAAAATTTCATTTACAACCACGACAGCTTGTTGTCCTTGTGTCTTTTTTCTTTTGGATATATATATATATATATATATATATATATATATATATATATATATATATATATAAAAGGGAAAATCTTCTTCTCTGTCATGGCAGCAAGGCTGACCAAGTACCTCATAGAAAACAAGTACTTGGATGTGTCAGTCCAGAAAGGTGGCATCCCAGGCGTGGCTGGCTGTGTAGAACACGCCACAATGATCTGGGACGCAATCCAAAGAGCAAAAACAGAAAAGAGAGACCTGGACGTAGTGTGGCTTGATCTGGCAAATGCATATGGATCTGTACCCCATGATATGAAACAGCTGGCTCTTGAGATGTACCATGTGCCAAAGAACATCCGCGACATGCTCAAGAAGTACTTCAATGACTTCTCAATGCGGTTCTCTACCAAGGAGTACACAACAGATTGGATCAACTTGGAAGTGGGCATTGCAATGGGCTGTGCAATTTCCCCAGTACTGTTCGTGTTGGCAATGGAAGTCATCTTGAAAGCAGCAACATGCAACGCGAGACAAACAGACCTTGGCGATGGATACAAGATGCCCCCTCTCAAGGCCTTCATGGATGACACTACAGTGATTTCATCCAGAGAAGACGAGACACGTCATGTGCTGGAGAGGCTGGATGACATAGTTACCTCATCCAGAATGAAGTTCAAGCCAAGAAATCACGGAGTCTCTCACTGAGGAAAGGAAAAAGTGGCCAAATCTGTGGTCTTCAGTGTTGCCAACCAGGCCATTCCAACAGTCACAGAAGAGCCAGTCAAGAGCCTTGGAAGATGGTATGATGATACGCTGAAAGACACACACAGAGCCAAAGAAACCAAACAGATGCTGGAAGAAGGCTTGGAGACCATTGACCAGCGTGGGCTCCCTGGCAAATACAAGGTCTGGTGTCTGCAGTTCATGCCCCTGATGATATACGACATCTGCTAGTTGCAATACCGTAGTATGTTTGTTGAGTTTTCAAAAAACCAACCAAACGTGCCACCTAAGAAGCAAAAGAAAATCATAAAAGAGCAAAACAAGCTACATTTTCTTGTGAAAAGTAGAAAATATAAAACGATAATACGGTATTGCACACCAGCCTTTTTCTGGGATAGCATTCTTCTTAAAACCGAAAAGGCAGAGGAGTCAAATTACCACTTTCGCGGTCACTGAGGAGAAACAATCAGGTTTCGAAATACCGGTATCTGACCAGGAGTTATATGTTAGTGAGCGTCCTCCCCATTGGAGATTGTCTCCCCTTTGGAGACTATAAGCTTGCTGAAGGTTCATTTTGAGAAGCATTTATTATTCCCCATTCACCCACTCAAGCACATACTGTTAGTTAGGCAGAATTATCTACCACTGCAGATATGAATGCTTATCACCCCCCTATTTCTACAATCTAAGACATAAGAGCAGGCATTGTTTATAATTCCCTTTAGTTTGCATGTGTGGCATGTCAAAGCGATTGGACTATAGCTGTTTTTAGCTGCCCTGGCCTTTCCTTGTTTAAGTATTGGAATAATGATTGAGTGCTTCCACACGAAAGGGATAATACCATGAGACCATAGTACTTCCGTAGAAGAAAATGAAGAAAATCTATTACATCATCTGGCAAGTGTCCCGAAATTTCATTTGAAATTCCGTCTAAACCAACGGATGTTTTCCTCTTGAGACTGAAATACATTCTTGTACTTCGCACAATGTTATATCAGCATTTGTACACGATTCATGTATATAATTTGTTTCTTTATGTGTTTTTTTCCCTTTGATTTTCTCTATATCTCCTGCCTTTCTCTGAGAGTCCAGTATTTGTACTATAATTTGCAAACATTTCAGCAAATTCTTCACCCTTTTTTTTCTAGATTTGTAGGTATATCCGAGTTGTCCAGTTTGAAAGGACACTGCGGCAAGTTAATTCCTTTCTTCATACTTTTTTTTAGTTTTTCCAAGACGTTTTGCTTGCCCTTGTGATTTGATACTCATTTTATGCAACACCTAGACCCGTATTGCCTTTTTGCTTGTGTATTAGCCATATTGGCTTTCTTTTTTCTTTTTTTTTTTTTTGTTTTTTTTTTTTTTTTTTTTTTTTGCTTTTTTTCATCTCTAGAGGATTTGAGACAGACTTATCTCTGAAATACATGTTAAATTTCCATATCTTTTCCTCCTTTGCTTCATTTCACCAAATATTATCCATATGCTTGTGAGATCTTACTGTCTTGCACATGGGATAGATTCATTTGCAACATCTAGGTCTGCATTTGAAAATATAGTGTATAAGCTATAGACATGCTTGGTTTTTGCGTCATTAACTTCAAATTTAGAAAGTAAACTTGAAAATGTATCCCAATTTGCAAGTCTATAGTTATACGTGGGTACTTTGTCCTTGTTAGATCTGTTGATTGAGATTTCTTAGTTTCAGAACAAGTGACACTAGGTAAATGATCACTATGTAGATTGTCATCAAGTGTATTCCAACAAGAAACCACTGCCACATCTGGGAACACTAAAGTTAGGTGGATGGCACTCGCACTATGACTAGGATTATCATCACGAGTTATTCAACGATTATTAAGGAGATAAAAGGAAGCATCAACAATATTTTCAACGAAACGAATATATATAGCTGTACTGATTTTCTCATCGGTATCTACCTTCTGATGTATATGGGGGGGGGGGGGGGGGGGGGGGGGGGGGGGGGGGGGGAATATGTTTAGTAACTTGTCGCTTTTAACGTTTAGAGACTGAAGAGCTACGAGTTTATATTCATGGTGCGCCAGGTGTTGCACGAGGAGATCCATGTTCGTACCGATGGAGCAACAGTTGCATTGGAATACACTGAAGTTACTTTCCACAGACATCAACTAAATCGGTCAGAATCTGATAAGATAACAGACAATAAATAATGATAATGATAATAATAACGTCAATATTTTCTAAGGGGGGGGGGGGGGGGGGGGGGGGGGGGGGATTACATGTGCAGTCAAAAACTAGCCTACAAAAACACAGCAGTTATTTTTGCACAACACAGTCTAAGGGCACAGAGGTAAGTGAATTCGCAATTGTGTAGACGCATGTGACAATTCTTAGAATACTGGCCAGTCTCCTAGGATGTCAAATGGGTTGAACCAGCTGTGGTCAGGGTAGGGTGGACGTAGAAAGGGTCAGGCATAGCGGGCTGGCTTCCTGATCGTTTTCCACAGAAGATCCCTGACGTGTCGCCCCACGTTCCCTGCCAGCAGACTGGTCCCCCTCTGTGACAGGTGGCAGTTGTCTTTGTTATGTTATGATGTTCGACGAGCGTGATGTTGTTCACGTTGAAAAACTTGGAGGTGATGTCGACATTAAATAACTGCCAATTTACCTCCATCTTCAGGTCTTTTACAGTGGAAACTTTGCTGACGACGAATCTGGTGTTAGGATTCTTTCTTGATGCGCTTTTAAGTGATTTAATGAAGATGTTGTACAACTTGTTTGGCTCTGTTGTCTTCGGGTCGTTAATCCCACAGTGGATAACCACGGGGTCAAGATGAGGTTCTTGTGCAGCTCTCTCCTGCAAGTGATATTGAGTTATTTTCAAAGTGTTGCTTCTTTGTTTTGAAGGTTTAAAGAGATAAGACTGACCAAAGCATGTTTCTTCTACTTCCTTAGTAACATAGTCGTGAAGAGTAAGTGCGTTTGGTAGATCTGAACTAGTATTGATTTCTGTTTGGAATTTACAAGATGAAGAGATTTGTACTGGACGTCATCTCTTGACCTGTAGGCCTTTGAAGATTTGTGGTCTTCGAAGGGCTAGGGCAGGACACCTTTTTGGTAGTCCCACCTTTCTTCGTTTTTTTTTTTTTTTTTTTTTTTTTTTTTTTTTTTTTTTTTGCAGCAGACGTCTTGTGCTGTGCAGGAAGACTCGAACGCCTGACGACAGTCGACTTCCGCCACTTCAGCGTAGGTGGGTCCAGCTGGAGGACAGGGGTCTGTTTGAGTTTCCGTGGTCGCCGTGGAAACGTTCAGCTTGGCGGCATTCTGAATTACATCGTTTTGAAACTCCACTGCTTTTTCTAGGGAGGATATTCAACTGCAAAGATTTAAAATGAGTTGTCATAAGTCAGGCGTTCCGTCGGATGTTGCGCACAACACAGGTGTTGAGATAACGTCGTTGCACACTGACACGTTCGAAGGCTCCAATGTCGTTGGTGTAGGAGTGGATGGCTTCGTGTTTCGTGGGTCGCATTCATGGTCTCTGAACGATCTGACGTGTTTACGTTCGAAGCTGTCCATTGTTGGGAAGCCAGACATATGTGTGTGCGTGTGTGTGTGTGTGTGTGTGTGTGTGTGTGTGTGTGTGTGTGTGTGCACGTGCGTGCGTACGTGTGTGTGTGTGTGTGTGTGTGTGTGTGTGTGTGTGAGAGAGAGAGAGAGAGAGAGAGAGAGAGAGAGAGAGAGAGAGAGAGAGAGAGAGAGCGCGCACTTTGTTCCCATTGTGGGAAAACCACTCATTATGTTAAATTAAGAGAACGCATGTTGCTGCCAGTGTGGGAAAACCACTCATAGGTTTCGTGAATATGAAACACCATGCATCACTGCCACTGTGGGAACACACACACACACACACACACACACACATACACACTTTACAATTTACGTGCGAATGAGACACCATGCATCGTTTCCACGCATAATTCTCGTGAAATAAACACAGCACGCGCTTCATTGCCACTGTGGGAAAGCCACTCCTAAGTTTCGTGAAAATGAGACGCCATGCATCCTTGCCACTGCGGGAGAACAACTCATAAGTTATGTGAAAATAGGACACCTCATGGACAGCACTTGCGGCATTTTTCATAAGTATGATTTGTGAAGTTCTTATGAAAATTCTGAACGATGTTTGCGCTGGATCAATATGACAAAACCGGGTGTTGAGAAAATTATGTGCGATTTTCTGTTCCGTTTCCTATTTTTGCAGCCAGATGATAAAGGAAGACGTGTTGATAGAAGAAGCACACGTATGACACTTACAATAGTCGAACGCTTCCTCTGATTCTGACCAACCCGTGTATATTTTTCTTCAAGAAATGTTGAACCTGCCTTGGAAAACAGAAATCTGACACATTTGTCCAAAATCATTACTCTCATATCACCAGCAGGTTTCATTTTCTTCGCAATTAGTTGTACATTATGGTAATGCTTATATAGTCATGGTAGATTATTATTCTCGTTGATTTGGGTTTAGTCATCTTGAACTGTTGGCCCTTGCGTTGTAAGACCGAGCAGATGGTGTAATGCTACATTTTACACTTTCTTAACAAGTAAGTGTGTGTGTGTGTGTGTGTGTGTGTGTGTGTGTGTGTGTGTGTGTGTGTCAGATCTGTTCAGGATGAACAAGCAGATGGAGTATGTAGTAAAATGTCTTGATGGCTGATATCCTATGTATCCATTACAGAAAGCCATGCGTTATGATGAACCGAGTCTTCACGTGGCATACATCACAGAATTCATTCAGGGAACGTGCGACGCTCAGGCACCTTCATCACATCAACAACAAGCAGCTGGTTCAGTAAATGTAATGAATCAGCCAGTATTACACACACACATCTATGTACAGCTTCTGCACATTTGTAAAATCTGACTGAACTGAATCTGGAAGACCCGTGGGTAGTTTTGGAATCACAGCTGTGCACATTGGTTAGGGAAAACCATGGGCTGTTCTGGAACCCCAGGCTGTCAGCTGCAGTGATCTGCCAATGTGTGGCGAGGACCATAGACAGTAAATGGGCATAAGCATGTCTCAAAGTGGTTGGAGGAGGGAAAACCACACACCAGACTGAAACCAAGTATAAATCGTTTGGGGGTATTTTCCTCTTTGTATGGGCGTTTTGGTTTTGGTTCTTAATTAAAGGCACGGTGGCAACATTTACACACACACACACACACACACACACACACACACACACACACACACACACACACACACACACACACACACACACACACACACACACACATTCATATATGTATATGTATATATATATATATATATATATATATCGAGGGCTGACTGCCAGAACCAAGTATCTAAATGTTCTCATAGTTTACAGGAGTGCGATTTAAACTTTCATCCGCCATAGCATGAAAACAAATTCAGTGAGCTCCTCAAAACTTTTACACAAAGTAAATC